>CAUYRT010001858.1:0-18689 GCA_963574885.1 Lepilemur ruficaudatus
CCTAGCTCACAGCAACCTCAAACTCCTGGGCTCAAGCAATCCTCCTGCCTCAGCCTCCACAGTAGCTGGGTCTACAGGCATGCGCCGCCATGCCCGGCTAATTTTTTCTATATATTTTTAGTTGGCCAATTAATTTCTTTCTATTTTTAGTAGAGACAGGGTCTCACTCTTGCTCAGGCTGGTTTCGAACTCCTGACCTTGAGCGATCCGCCCACCTCGGCCTCCCAGAGTGCTAGGATTACAGGCGTGAGCCACCGCGCCCGGTCGAGGGGTTTTTCTTTTTAGGATAGGAAAAATGAGACCATGTTTATAAGCTTAGAACAGTGGTTTGCAAACTGACAGCATGTTAGAATCACCTGGGGTGCTTTTAAAAACTGATTCTTTGAGGCCCACAACCCCAGGATCTGACAGTTCGTCTGTGTGGCCCAGGTGATTCTAATGCAGGGGCGGCCGAGGCCCACCCAGTGAGGAGGCGCAGGTAAAGAGGACAGAATGGAAGTGCCATGAGGGAAGGATGAGTGGACAGAGGCCTCGTTGGGGGACCGGGAAGGCTTGTGAGGAGGATGAAAAGGTGCACAGGAGAGGTTTTGGGAACCGTGGAGAAGCGTAAGAGCACAGCAGAGCAAGAGATTTATGAGGGTAGGGGCCAGCAAGGGGACAGATGCTCAAAAGGAATCACACCTGAGAGCCATGATTTCTTTTTTAAAATGTTAATTAGGGCATACAGGGTGTAGCAAGAATGGTACTTTAAAAATTAAATCAGATGCTGTTACTGGCCTGCTCAAGGCCTTGTGCTGTCTTCCCATCACACCTAGCTTAACAGGACCTTGGTGAGCTGACCTTACTGCCTTCCCTCTCTGTTCCCCACTGGCCTCCCGCACACCGGGCTCTTTGGTGCTCCTTTTCCTGCGCAGTGACCACGTCCCCGCCCCAGGCCTTTGCACATGCTGGTCCCATTTCTGTGCTGTTCCTCTTCCAAATGGTCATTTGGGTTGTCCCCTCGCTTGACTCCGGACCCTTCCAGTGTCCTCTCCTCATAGAGGACTTCCCACATCACTCCCTATTTCTTTCCTCTAAGTCGTTTTCTATCGCTACCCAACACCGCGGCATACGCCCACCTGCCTAGATTCTGTGGTCTGCCTCCTCCGCCAGAACGAGCTGCGGGAGCAAAGATTAGTCTTGCCCACAGCGGAACACCGCCCGACAGCAACGAGGCAGAGGTGGCACCTGCCAAAGGTCTGACGAGTGAACCGATGGCCGCTCTGCTCGGTGCGAGCGAGTGGATGCCGAGATGAACATCGCTGAACGCCTGGGGAAGGCGAAGAGCGGGCGACTGCGGGACAATGAGGCGATTAAGGACAAGGAGACGGGGATTTTTAAGGGAAGAACCAAGGAAGAAGTGCAGGCTATGATGGCAGGACAAACAGTGGAAAGAGGCCAGCTGGTGTGTGGCAGAGAGCGAGATTTCTGCACTAGATCACCTATTCTGTGTGTTCTGGAAAGTTTCTTAACCTTTCTAAGCCTCAACGATCCCGTCAGTAAAATGAGGCTGATAACCCAGGAACTTCCACATGAGGCTGCGGCGGGGCGGGTTAATGAACTAATAGCCGTAAAGAACCTCCCCGCACGGGGTACACACTCAATAGCTGTTAATTGCTGTGATGGATCCAAGATTGGGGGAAGAGTGTGAAAACTGAAATGTAAAAAGATGTTTCTGTATTCGTGAGTTTGGGCCCAAAACGTGCCACCCTGGCGTGGACCTTGCTCCTAATCCTGACCCACGCAAACCTGTCTCTGCCCTGCCAACGCCATCGCCAGCCTTTGCCCCTGTCCGATGACTCTCCTGAGAGCCAGCCTGGCGTCTGGCGCGGCAAGTTCCCCGGGAGCGTTTGTCTGTGTTCACTGCACTTGTCGGGACAGCGCGGCCCCGTGTGACCTGGTCAGGACAATCTCTACGTGCAGTGGGAGAGACTGGTGTCCCCGACCTTCCTAGGGGAGAACGGGCTCCACAGCAGCACTAAGGCTGGAACAGTAAGCGTGACTCATTAGGAAGGGAGTTGGTTTGATCCACCAGAGCCTCCCTAAGGAGCTCTGTGCATCCAAGGGCGGCCAGAAGCCAAGAAAAGGCGTGAGGCTTCGGCTCCTTTAACAGGCGTGGCCTCGCTGCGGCCTCCGTGGCGTGATTGGTTGAAGCGGCGCCTCGGCCGCGGGAGGCGGAACTCGGTTGCCAGGGAGCGGCGCGCGGCCGGGCCGGGGGCGGCGGCGGCTGCGCGCAGAAGCGAGGTGCTTACTGGGGCCGGGGTTGCGCGGCGGCGCCGGGGTCTGCGGGACGGCCACGCAGGCGGCGCAGTTCCAGCGGGAGGCGCCACCGCCGCCATTGCCGCCTGGCTCGGTGAGCGCAGGGCCGCTCGCCGAGCAGGGCCTCCGCGGGCATCGGCGCCATGGGCCAGTGCGGCATCACCTCCTCCAAGACCGTGCTGGTCTTCCTCAACCTCATCTTCTGGGTGAGCGAGGCCGGCGGGGCGGGGGCCGCTGGGCCGGCGGGGCCTCGCTGAGGCGCCCGTGGGGCCGGGGCTGGGCCTGGCAGGCGCTGCGGGGGCCGCGGCGGCGGGGAGGGGTTCCGGCCGGGGCCCTGCGGCTGAGGCGTGGGGAGGGCCCGGGCCGGAGGCCGCTCCGCGAGGTCCCTGCCAGGCCCTGGCGAGGGCCCTGAGCACGGAGGACAGGACAGGACAGTGGAGGGAAGTCCTCGGGTCCTTCTCGTGGCTGCAGGCGGCGGCCTCCGCGCTCGGCCAGACGCTCGGCCCGGCTGGCTCCGTGCCCGGGGCTCTGGGTTGCGCGGCTGGGCCGAGCCCGGCCTCACCCCCTGGAGTCGCCTGCTGGACGGAGAGCTCTCCCTGCAGGCTCTTTGAGGACAGCAGGCTCGAAATAGGATATTCCCCAGAGGGGTAGGCTCCGCCCCTCTTTCTTTGTCAGGGGCCCCAAGACCTAGTGGCAGTCTTGTCTCGAGGCGTGTGAGCAGGCGGAGCAGGTATGCGGGGACGCTACCGGGTCAGGGGCGAGAGTTCCTGCCTCAGAGGTCTTTGTGTATGGAGAGCTGGTTGGCTGGTCACCAGTCCAGAAAACTGAAGGATTTCAACTCGAGAAGCCAAATAATCCTTTGACTAGGAAAATCAGTCATGGGAGTGAGTAGCCTGAGTTTATAAGCCTTGATTATATATGATTGAAATGTTATGAGATTTTTAAAGTGATGAGTTCACTTTCACTAAAAGGTGGCTTAAGAATTTTGGGGGGCACACCCCAGAGAAGGGAGTGTTTAGAACCATTCCATCTTAGTTCAGGTCCTTATCTCACTTTTATAATAGCCTGTGTTGTTCCTATCAGTCTCTCCACCCTCCAGTCTGTTTGGACCTTGCACCTGGACAAACTTTTTTTTTTTTTTTTTGGAGACAGAGTCTCACTGTGTTGCCTGCCTGGCGTCAGCCTAGCTGGCATCAACCTCAAACTCCTGGGCTCAAGCGATCCTCCAGCCTCAGCCTCCCAAGTAACTGGGACTACAGGCATGCGCCACCATGCCCAGCTAATTTTTTCTATTTTTAGTTGTTTGGCTGATTCCTTCCTATTTTTAGTAGAGACCGGCCTCGCTCTTGCTCAGGCTGGTTTCGAACTTCTGACCTTGAGAGATCCTCCCGCTTCGGCCTCCCAGAGTGCTAGGATTACAGGCGTGAGCCACTGCGCCTGGCCTGGACAAATCTTTTAAAGCATTTTGTCCATCTCACCACTTTGTTTTATTTAAAAAAAACAAAAGCAAAAGTTTCAGCAGTAGAGTAATTCAACCTCCTTCATCTGGTATTTTATCTGAAGTCCTTAGTCTGGTCCCAAGTCACCTTTTCTCCCTCAATCTGTCATTTCCTTAAACACTTGCTTGCCCTGAATAGTGTTCCCTGTCCATGGTTCTCAGAACACTCCTCGAACATTCCCATTAACCATACTTTTGTACATTCTCCTCTCCCTCCTCACTGGTCCCCATCTGGTTCTTTGTCCCACACATACACACACCTGTTCTGGAAAGAATCCTTTCCTTCCTTCTCCCCTTTCCCCCAGCAAGGGATGAAACTTTTCCTATCTGACAGCTGTAGCATAAAAGGATAGTTATATATCAAAAGGCATTTGCTACATACTTACGTTGCCTCAGCGTCTTTGAGGATGTTTATGGTGTGAGAGAGTCCTGACTGGGAGGTAGTACCTGTTCAAAATCACCCACGTGACATTGGGATTTCCATGATTTCTTGTCCAATTAGAGCAGTGTTATTCGTACTTTAATTTCAGTTACAGGCCTTTTTAAAAGGAAAAATAATTTTCAGGGATCCCCAAATGAGAACACTTTATTAGATAGTAAGATATTTAAGAGGCAGAGGCATGGCTTTGTACCCTTTACAGTGCCTTGTGATTTATGGGCATAACTATTTGATTTTGAAGAATATGTATTGGGTGAATTCTAGGCTATTCAAGCTCAAGGACTAGAATTGTTAACATAACAAAATATTGGAAATTCAGCAACCATTTTCTTTAAATCAAAAATTATTTTACTTGAATATATTAGTTCGTTCTAAGTAATTGCTCAGTAATCTTTGGATATTGTGTAAGATGTGTACTATTACTCCAGTGAGGAAGGTTATTTTGAACTTCGTAGTGTGTTGTTGCCAATACTGAAGTCATACTGTTCAGTAAAAATACCTTTATCTGGGTTAGTAGGGTGGTAAAGTTTTTGTAAGCTGTGATAAGGAAGTTAAATAGACATGCAAGGAAAAAAATTTCTCTCAACAATTTATTAGTTTATGGACAAACTGTTGGAATCTGGTGACGAAGGTAATGATAACTACCATCGAGTGCTTACCAGGCATTGTGTTAAGTACGTGAAGTATAGTCACAGCAACAGCAACCCCATCTGGCAGGATGTATTGTTATGCTTATTTTACAGATGAGGGCATTAAGGTTTACTGAGTTAAAGTAGCGCACCCAAGGTGTGGTAGAGCCTGTGTTCAAACCCAGGTTGTCCCATACTCTAGAGCCTGGGTGTTAGAGAAAGATGTGATTTCAAAGATTTGAAAAGCCCAACATAATAATCAAAAATAAGTACCATCAATTTTTGCATATAAATGCACGTAATTAGTATAAAAGCAAATCTGAGGTTGCACTGTATATATTGTGTTATAATCTGATTTTCCACTTAATGTTATAAGCATTTTGACATCTTTAAATATTCTACTATATTTATGGTTGCATAGTACTTCATTAAATGGGTTTAACTGACAAAAAAAAAAAAGATTTGAAAAGAGGAAGGAACTTGCTGGCTATGTTAGAATCACTTCTCTAAAACATACTGATTTTAACTTTGTTAAAATTAGAAATTGTGCCAGTATTTGAAGGTGTTTGTTTAAAAAATTAAGTCATGGTGAGGAAGTAAGTACATTAAAAAATGTTAACAGGTTCTTCCTGGGAAATTGTTATGTATTCTTCAATTCTAGTAAGTGTATTCGTATGTAGTGGCCCCTCCCTCCTTTTTTAATGCCTTGAGCTGTAAGAAGAAACATTCTCTATATAGAGCATATCAAAAGTTTATCTAGGAACCCTTGGGCAACTTTAGCAAATAAAGACTTAACTCTGTGGCACTGGCTTTTCACTATCCAATGGTAACGGCCGATTGTTGATGAAGTTTAATTATTTTAGCAATATTCTTTTCTTTCTTTCTTTTTTTTTTTTTTTGAGGCAGAGTCTTGCTCTGTCACCTTGACTGGAGTGCAGTGGCATCATCATAGCTCTCAGCAGGCTCAAACTCCTGGGCTCAAGTGATTCTCCTGCCTCCGCCTCCCATATGCAGCTAATTTTTTTCTATTTTTTGTAGAGATGGGGATCTCGCTCTTGGCTCATGCTGGTCTCGAACTCCTGGCCTCAAGCAGTCCTCCTGCCTTGGCCTCTCAGAGTGCTAGGATTTCAGGTGGAGCCCCCACACCAGGCCTGCTTTGGCAAGATCTTTAAACTACGCTTTCTTATATCTTGATTTCTGGTTCACTTGGTAGTTGACAGTTCATTGAGCTGCGATATGGAAATAGGTATGTACCTGAAATTCTCAAACACTGAGTGATCTGACAGCCAAAATTGTTAATGTTGATTTGGTATAGATAGTTTTGGACAATGCAGTTTAAGAATGTTTTTGTAGAAAGGCACAAACTAAGAGGGGAAACAATCATTTCTAAAATCCTGAAGGTTGTCTTAATGGAAAATAGAGAGTTCCTGTTATGGCTTGAATGTTTGTCCCTTCCAAAACTTGTGCTGAAGCTTAATCCCCAATGTGGCAGAATTGAGAGAGTGGGGCCTTTAAGAGGTGATTGGGGCATGAGGCCTCTGCCCTCATGAGTGCATTAATCCAGCCATCCCCAATCTTTTTGGCACTAGGGACTGGTTTTGTGGAAGATAATTTTTCCACAGGACAGGGCCGTGGGTGGGTGGAGTGGCTGTAAGTGCAGATGAAGCTTCGCATGCTCACTGACACTCACCTCCTGCTGTGCAGCCTAGTTCCTGACAGGCCAGGGATGGGTGCTGGTCTGCCACCTAGGGGTTCGAGACCGCAGGATTAACCCATTCGTGTATTAATCGATTAATAAATTGTCACGGGAATGGGACTGGTGGCATGCTCAATCCCCTCACCATGTGATGGCCTGTGCCACCTCGGGACTTATAGAGTCCCTACCAGCAAGAAGGCCCTCACCAGATACAGCCCCTGTAAACTTAAACTTCTTAACCACCATAGCTGTAAGAAATAAAATCCCTTGCTTTATAAAGTACCCAGTCTCTTCATTTTTATGGAGTGGTATAGCTTTAAATGTAAGTGTATTAGTGCTAGACCCATGATGATTTATTGAAGAAGGTTAGGAGTGTTTGAGGTAAATGACTAAAATTTGAAGGCTATTGTAATAAATAGTCATTAGTGTATTCTATAGACTACCAAGGTCAGACGAGGTCTCATTCTGTTGTCCGGGATAGAGTGCATGGCGTGATCACAGCTCACTGCAACCTCACACTCCTGGGCTCAAGCTATCCTACTGCCTCAGCCTCCCAAGTAGTTGGGATTACAGGCACTTGCCACTGTACCCGGCTGATTTTTCTATTTTTAGTAGAGACCAGGTCTTGCTCTTGCTTAGGCTGGTCTCGAACTCCTGACCTCAAGCGATCCTCCCACCTCAGCCTCCCAGGGTGCTAGGATTATAGACATGAGCCACTGCGCCAAGCCCAGGCAGCCTTTTTAATTTGGTAGGTTAGATTGATCTGACCAGGAGGCTTCATCTCAAGTATAAATCAGTACTTTCTAATATCCAGTTTTCATTCTGAGAAGTTAATTAATTACTTAAGTCTTGTGTTATACAAATTACCTTTACATCTTCTACCCTATTAGAAAAACTAATTGGCTAATATTTATTTTGCTTATATTTATCTTAGACATTGCAGGGGCTGTAAGAGAAAGCTTTGTCTATGCTTGTAGAATTTATAATCTTGAATATCTATTTAGGCCGTTTTTCATCTGTTATAAGAGATGTTAGTAAGACTGAAACGCCTCTAGAGTGGGGGAAGTACCACAAGAAAGTCAAACACTTTTTAAATAAATGCCTTTAAAAACAACTTTGGAATGTAGCACCTTTACTAATCATGGTTCACTCATATGAAATACCCTATATACATACAAATCATATTTGAAAGCCATACATAACTTCTAAAATTCATCCTACCTTAAAAAAAAACTTATCACACTTACCTGTGTGAATGTATACATTAAGGAAAATTGCTTTGTTAAACAAATAGAACAATATCTGAACACCTGCTTTGTGCTTATATTGTCAATAAATGGTGAAAAAGACAGAAGATCCTTATTCTTACATACTTTATGGTGGAGCAAGACAATTAAAAATAAACAAGAAAAATATCAAGTGGTGATGTGTTATGCAGGGAATTAAAACAGGGTGATGTGATAGAGTGCTTGGGTGGCTGCTTTAGGTTGGCAGAGAATCTGGAGAATAAGAAGGAGCCAACTTGGGGGTGATTTGGAAGAGATGGGGGAATTCGAGACTGAGGGAACAGGTGATAGGCCCTAAGTCAAGAAAGAATATACTTGCATGTATACCTTCGTTCTTTTTAAGAAATAAACATTTATAGTGAAATATTTCGAGAGTTTTTTTCCTCCTTGCAAACTCTGTGCGTGCGTACTTTGTGTTTCCAGCACATCCTGTACATTCGAGCTGGTAATATGATACTTTTAAACCGGATCCTTTATCTGACATCATGGCATTTGCTTTTCTACCTCCTGTATTTCTCCTGCTATGAATGACTGCTCTGACAAAGAATATGTCATTGGAGCACACCTTCAGCTAACAATTTTTTCATAATTGCTTTTCAGTTGTCTAGAAGAAAAAGTTAACTTTGTCAGTAAGCAAGTGATAGTACGTAATAGGAAATGTATTTCTTAATTTGTCTTTGACAGTTAAGAAAATGAGTATATCCAGTGTTAGTATATGCTTAGTCATCTGTCCACTGACCAAGAGCCTTGTGGTCCTGAGTAATTATTAATATTTAGAACTTGGAATCAGCAGGAGAGCTCTCTTTAGTTGCAGTTTAAGGAATAAGTTGTGTATTAGCTTTGTAGGATATTTATCACGCTTTGAAATATTTTAATGAATTTTATTCCATAAGGTCCAATTCGAGTCATGATTTTTTTTTACAGAAAATTTATTCCATAAAATGTGTACTTGCACCAAACAAGTATAGTCTAAGAATCATTTACCCAGTAAATGCCTGTTCCTAAGAAATGTGAAGAGTATAAACCATAGTCCCTGCTATCTGACAGCTAATGGGGAGAGGGGGCAGACTCTTCATTGAATTTAATTTCTAGGTGTACCTTTCTCCCCAAAACCATACTTATGGATGGTCTCAAGTTTTCCGTAAAAAATATCATCTCTTCTGCCTTCTCCTTACCCCTTCCTTTTAATAGTTGGGCAGAGTAAATAAATGAGAAAGATTATTTGCATTTATATATTTGTTTTTAATCTAAAGGATGTTTATATAAATGTTGACATATTGTATTTTGCATTGTTGGCACTACTGATTAAAGTTAAACACACAACCCAAGCATGGACAAACTCTAGTATTATAAAGGTTAAGTACTCCAGGCTCCTAAAGTTATAACTGACTCTTTTCTCAGAAGGGTGGAGCAATGAGGATCTCAAAATGCATGTTTAAATTCCATGCTTCTCAGATGACCCCTGGAGTCCTGCAGTCTGAAAATAAGTCAGTTTTCATGCTGTTACAGTAATTTGGCTGTGGCAGTTGGTTGTTCTCCAATTTCATTTGCCACTTGAACTTTTGGGTCTTCAACTGGTAGGTATAAATTGGATTAAATTGAACAAACTTTGTAAAGCTGGATAAACAATGATTATAAAAACTAAATATGGAAAAAGTGAAAATAGAGCAGAATTGAGGAGCATGACCTTTGGAATATCCTCAGAGTAATAGCAGTTTAAAAGAATTAAAATATTTCTTATTTAAGAATAATGTCAGTAATGGTGTGATGTTGATGGCAAAAGTGGCTTGTCAAAACTTTAAAAATCCAATTCAAGTAGGATTTTTTAAAACTTGTTTTCTTGTGTGATATGTATGAAAAAAGGAGGATAATGTGCACTGAAAGAATCAGAATTGTGTTAGACAATCAGAAAATATCTAAAGGATGAGTCAGAGCCACATAGACCTGAGAAAACTGATACATGGAGGGATGGGCAGAGGTGTCGACAATATTTGGGATTGAAGAGATGCCTATTTTATGTTGCTGGTTAAGGACAGATCTAGGAATTCATTTGGGAGAGAATAACAAAGTCTCCATTTCAGACATAATTTTAAATATTGTTCTGATTATGCAAATAATAATTTGCTTCTCTAAGAAGTCACTAAAAAGTATTTAAAAAAAAAACCAAACTAACATCACCGATAATTCTACCACCAAGAGACAATCAGTATTAACATTTTGGTTTGTTTTTAAAATGTCTGTTATGTGATATATGTGTGGTTTCCCCCTAACACATCACAAACATAGTATTACGATTTAACAGAATATTTCAGGGCTACATTTTGGTTTGTTTTTAAAATGTCTGTTATGTGATATATGTGTGGTTTCCGCCTAACACATCACAAACATAGTATTACGATTTAACAAAGTATTTCAGGGTTGTAATGCAAGTACACCTCTGGGTACCAAGGCGTTTGCTTTTGCTATTACAATTATAATTTTGTTATAACATTTTGATGAACATACCTTCTACACACATCTTTGTTTCCATCTAACTTATTCCTTAAGGATAGATTGCTGCAAGTGGAATTAGTAGATGTAAAGGCACAAATGTGGAGGCGGATATGTGTCGCCAGATTGCTTTCCAAAAAGGTTATCTGTATTAATCTATACTCCTTTCAGACTAAAGGCCCTCCCTGTACCCTAACGTGTCTTTGAATACTGCTTAGCCTTGTCATTGACCAATTTGTTAGGTAGAAAATGATACTTTAGTAGCTTCAGAAATTTTGGTAAGAATAGCTTTAATTTCTGAAAGAGGAGTTAAAGTCTTTGGAATAGTCTTTTCCTTGAAAGTTGATAGAATAAATGAAATATGTGGGCAGTGGATTTAGTAAAGGAGTAATTATGTTTAGTGACGTGAACTATTTTATCAGAGTAAGTCAGAGTTGAAACAAAGCATGGTTTGACTAGAGAATATTATGGTAAGTAGAATGCTAAAAGATTTAAGATGGACTGGGTACAGTGGCTCACATTTGTAAGTAATCCTAGCGCTTTGGGAGGCTGAGTCTGGAGGATTGCTTGAGGCCAGGAGTTTGAGACCAGCCTGAGCAAGAGTGAGACCCCAGCTTTACAAAAAAAACAGAAACATTAGCTGGTGTTGTGGTACATGCCTGTAGTTTCACCTCCTTGGGAGGCTCAGGCAAGAGAATCACTTGAGCCTGGGAGTTTCAGGTTGCTGTGAGTTAGGCTGATGCCACGGCACTCTAGCCCAGGCAACAGAGTGAGGCTCTGTCTCAAAAAAAAAAAAAAAAAAAAAAAAGATTTAAGATGATTTTAAGACACTTGTAATGGCAGTAGGGGTATGGGGAGCTTTCAGAAGTACACTGTACAAAATTACCGACGATTCTTTGCAGAGAGAAGTGAGGTATATAAAAAAACTAATATGGTCCAGGCGTGGTGGCTCACACCCGAAATCCTAGCACTCTAGGAGGCTGAGGCAGGAGGATCACTTGAGGTCATGAGTTCAAGACCATCCTGAGCAAGAGCAAGACCTGTCTCTACTAAAAATAGAAAGAAATTAGCCGGACAACTAAAAATAGAAAAAAATTAGCCAGGCATGGTGGCACATGCCTGTAGTCCCAGCTACTTGGGAGGCTGAGGCAGGAGGATCCCTTGAGCCCAGGAGTTTGAGGTTGCTGTAGCTAAACTGATGCCACAGCACTCTACCCAGGACAACAAAGTGAGACTCTGTCTCAAAAGAAATAAAAAAAATTAAAATTAAAACTAACATGGCTATGCAAGAAACTCCATATTAAATGTTAAAAAATGTGTCCATAAAATGGATTTCTGCCAATTTTTTCCCTTCTCTGTGCTTTTAAAATATGCTTTCTTATAGAGTACACAACGGTTTTTGCCCAGTCTTTCTCTTCTTGTTGTATTATTTTCTTTCTCCCAGCATTCCAGTCACTTCTACTTTACCAGTTGATTCTTTGAAGCAAAAATCACTCCAAAGGAGCAGTTCACACAGGCAAGCGGGAAACTGTCGGGTACTGTGCTTTTAGCTGAGTGAAGTCCAGATGGTCCCTCATTGTTACGTTGTCCTGATTCTCGCCAGTTCTGGACATGAATCATCCATGTCTGCTTCATACCGCTGTAGGAAGTCACTTCTGTTCTTTGCTTCATCTTCACCCACGTGTTCTGTAGGATGCTGTCACCTTTGCATTTCTCAATTTCCATATAGACACACTCGATGGCAGAGCTTTATCTACTGCTTTGTAACAAGTCTGTTTCATTTTTAATATTGCCATATTTCAATGGCAAGTTACACTGTGGTTGATGGAAATGAAGGAATTTAGTAGTTTTTAGCATTTTATCAGCTCATGTTTCTTTTATAGAAATTTGAAAATTACCTCCCCCAAAAACCAACTTCTAAACTATAGAAAAAGCAATCTTATGTAAGCATGGAATTTCTTACTTTAAGAGATTCCACATTTGTGCATATGTAGAAGAAGGATAAAAGAATAAAATGAAGTATCATACTTTTGGAACTCATGTACTTCCAAAATTTTATAACAACATAGCTTTATTTTTTAGGGGAACAGCTTGGTGTGATAGAAATGTACAGGCTCTCAGAGTTTTAAAATTCTGTGACTTAATTTAGAACATAGGCTTATTAAAAGATAAAGAAGAATTTTTTAAAAAAATTATTCTTTCTGTAGTTTCAGATCTCAGCCTTTCCTTTAAATTTCCTTTCACTTCTTTGTAAAAAGAATGAATATTTTTAGTCTACTGTCCTGGCACAAATCCTCCTTACAGGCTCAGATTGTCTCATCAGTGACTAAAGCAGTTCAGCTGCTTCCAAGTTCTACATTTCATCTCCTCTTCTCTTGCACCTCCCTCCTCCCCTCTCATCCTCCCACTCCACTCTCTGAAGCTGCTTTGTTGGCAAAGCCCAGATCCTTGTTAGATCCCAGTCCCATCATAGCGCTTCAGAAGAATTTAACCAAGCTCACCTTTGATTCAGCTTTTCTAATACCCACAGCTTCTACATTAGAAAGTCCCTATGCGTACTAGTTAGGAGTTACTTATAACCTCCTCTCCATTTACCATACAAACTCCACTGTTTCTGCTGTTAGGACACCTACTCTGTATTTTTGGAGTAACTGGTGTCATTTCATAAATTGTTTATTATACAGCTTAAGATGGAAGCACTGTATACAGATTTCATTAAAAGCAGAATATTTTGAAGTTGTTTTCAATTTAGGAAACACAACCACTAGTTACACATAATTCGATTTATATAGTCTTTTTTTTTTTTTTTTTTAAGTTAGGAGAAGTGAGGTTCAATTTCCTTTTTGTTTTTCTTTTTCCAAGACACAGTCTAACTGTCACCTGGGTAGAGTGCAGTGGTGTCGTAGCTCACTGCAGCCTCACACTCCTGGGTTCAAGGGATCCTCCTGTCTCAGCCTCTGGAGTAGCTGGGACTACAGGTGCATGCCACAATGCCCAACTAATTTTTCTGTTTTTAGTACGGACAGGGTCTTGTTCTTGCTCAGGCTGGTCCTAAACTCCTGAGCTCAAGGGATGCTCCCACCTTGGCCTCCCAGAGTGCAAGGATTACAGGCGTTAACCACTTGGCCTGGCCTCGTGTATAGTCTTTGTATCAGCAGTCAGTGCTGTTTCCACTTTTGTGTGTGCAACTAAGTTGCTTCCCACTGTATGTTGCCGAGTAGAGCTCTATTATATTCTCATCCCTGCTGCCTGAATTGGATATTGACTGGTTTGCAGCCTGGGAAAAGAAACTGCTCTAGAGTCTACCAGGAAAGAAGCAGCAGCTTTACAAATGGCATCTCCTCCATTGCATTTGTTGTAAGTCTGGTTGTCTGTGGTGGTGGTTTGTTTTCTGCCTTCTTGTGGTCTCGATTTCAGACGAGTGCCTCCGTCTGGGGGAAGGGTAGCAGCACAGGAAGCATTTCACTTGACCTGTTTCCAAGTAGCACCAAGTGTGAGTCTCAGGAATCTCTTTAGGTTGAAAACTCATCATTCTGTATCTAAAATGCAAGTAGTTCTTCAGTGCCATATGCTTTAGATTAATTGTTGAGTACATATATCCTCTAGTTTTATCTTGTTTTTATTCAAATTTATGTAGGCTAAAACTTGCCTTTTTGAGTAAGAAGAGCTAAGAATCTAAAGGATAAGGAGATGACTAGTGAAAACAAATTGGACAAAGTTTGATTAAGTCATATTTAGGATTGCTTCTTTTTTCTTTTTCTTTCTTCCTTCCCTCCTGCTTTCCTTTCCTCCCCTTCCCTACCCTCCCTTCCCCTGGTAGAGTACAGTGGCATTATAAATAGTCTACTGCAGCCTGGGCTCAAGCGATCTTCCTGCCTGAGCCTCCCACGTAGCTGGGACTACAGGTATGCACCATCACACCCGGCTAATTTTTTAATTTTTTTTTTTTTTTTTGTAGAGACAGGGTTTCAATATTTTGCCCAGGCTGGTCTTGAACTGCTGGCCTCAAGCTATCCTCCTACCTTGGCCTCACAAAGTGCTCAGGTTATAGGCACGAGCCACTGCAACTGGCCTAGGATTGCTTTTAATTCAGCTTGAGGACTGATGCTATTTACTTTAGCAAAATGTATGTCTGTATACTTGTGTATGAATATATATCACACGTGTATCCCAGAAAAAGTAGTATTTGGTAAGAGTGTTAAGCAGTCCACATACTTCTGTAATAAATGCAGCCAAATTAAAATTAATCTGTGTCTCCTCTTTTCCTTTTCCTATGCTCACGTTCATTCCATAGTACTATGCCCCAAAAGCAAATATGTCAGTGACATCTGAGGATCTTTGAACAGGCATGGTTGCTATAAGTACAGCATTGTATTTATGATAGAAAACCATTTATAAACTAATATATTCTTGATGTGATGGCCATCAGAATTCAGTAAGCTGGATTAAGTTTCCAAATCATAATTGAATGGTGATTTAAAAACTATAAACATTGGGCCTAAGAGAAATAAAGCAAATACAAAGCAAAGCTTATGTTAGACATGAGAGGGTGTTTTCATGGGAAGGGATACAATGAGGTGTACTCGATAAATTTTAATAGATACCTGCTCTGTGCCAAGCACTGTTTTAGGTGATGGGTGGTGATACAAGGCTGAAAGGCAGTTGGGTGCAACTGGTGCCTTGAAGGGATGTTGAAACGTGTAGTTATAACTACAGCAGTTTTAATAAATGCTCTGTTGGAGCTATGCACAGGTCAATGTGTATGTGGACAAGGAGCACCTAATCTAGCCTGAAATGGTCAAGAATGGCTTCCAAAAGGAAGGGGTAACATTTAAGCTGCATTTTAAAGAGCAGTGAGTTCCCAGGCAGATGAAGAGAGAGCATTCCAGAAAGAACAGCAGAGGTAAGGAAGTGAGAGATGTGGTACATTCGCATGTAATAGTTTTATATTGTTCTGGGGTGTATGAAGGGTAATGAAGTTTGAGCTTAAAAGCAAGGAGGACGAGCTTGGTTCATCAGGAGACTTACTTTCCACATCCTGATTTTAAGTAAGGCTTAAGCCTTGATCTGGTTTGTATTTTTAACGAAAATAACCCTGGTATATAAAGAACATATTAAGGGGCAGGGAAAGTCAGCAAGTAAGATTTAGGGTGATCACTTTGTGTGGCTTCCTTTTCTGCAAAAAAAAAAAAGATTTAGGGTAAACAACAATAAGGCCCAAATTAAGACAGAAACACTGCAGTATAGTTGAATAGAAGTTGAGGCATTCAAGTAATGTTTTGGAAGTAAACTTGAAGGAGTGGTAATTGATGGGAGATAAGGGTGGAACAAGAAAAGAGTAACCTTTGGGTATTTGACTAGAAAAATGAGATGTCTGGTGGCTTTTGCTATGCTAGGAATGTAAGGGAAGATTAGATGGGGTGAGCAGGAAAGCAGATGGAAATGTGTAGGTTTGAGATGATGTTAGTAGCTCAGGTAGTGAGCTACGCATAGGGACTAGTGAAGCCATGGCTACCATAGCTGAAGGAGAGCCCAGAGAATGAGTAAAGAACAAGGCCTAAGATAGAAGCCTGGAGATTACTAACAATTCTGAGTCTGGTAAAGACGAGTCCATAAAGAGAATGAGAAACTGTGCAGCTGGGGAAATAGGAAGAAAACCAACAGTGGGGCTTCTTGGAAGCCAGAGGAAGAGAGTTTAACAACAATATGTTTTTATAAATTGTCTTCATTATTCTGGTTGTCTTCTCATTTTAAAAAGTCTGTGTTACAAAAAAAAATCAAGTTACTTTCCCAACTTTACATAAATGGAGAGTTTTTCTTCCTGATTTGACAGTGATTATAATATCCTAGTATAAGAAAATGGACGGAAGATGCCCAGGTTTATTGGATTTTGTAGACTTAAGAAATGAACTGAGTTTTCAGGTTCAGAGGAGTTAATGATATTTCCACTACCACTGTGGAGTCTGTTTTCTAGTTGAAGATGATTTATATATCAGTTTTTAAAGGATGGTGAAATAATTCTTTTCCTCCGAAAGTCTCAAAGGATTCTACAAATGATAACTCATTAGACTAAATGTTATAACAGTTAATGTGACACTGTGCTCGCTTATTTGCATATAAGCTAGTGGCACTGGGCTGTCAGCACAAAGCTGATACCCAATGATAGCAAAATTGACAATGATAGAAAATGTGTGTCAAACTCTGCAGCTAGAGAAGGGTGCCTGGAGCAGCAGCTGAAATAAGGCATACCTGTTCCATGACTTTCTGCATTCACTTTCCCTTTAGGTCTCCAACACCTTGTTACTCACACTGTGCTCCAAGAACCAGCTGCATCAGCATCACATAGGAGCTTGTTAGAAATGCAGGTGCTCAGGGCGCCCCCCCAGACCTACTGAATAAGAAACTGCTGTTTAGTAAGACCGTCAGGAGATTCCTAGTCACATCAAGTTTGAAAAGTGCCAATCTCAAGAACAAAGATATCAAAGTGGAATGTTCTTTAGTGACTGAGCCCTCTGGCTTTACGATTTCACAGTCTCTAGAACAAGTTTTTTGGAAATAGGTATCGTGCTTACTAGTTATTATATTTTCTTTCCCCCGAGGGGGTAGAGATTTAGAAGTGCATATTCTGGAGTCAAGTTGCATGAGTCCAAATCCTAGCGCTGTCACTTGTACCTAATTTCTCCATTTGTTGAGAGCAACTACAGTGAGCAGAGACCTCCCACCACCCCACTGATCTGTACGGGACATGTAGTTGAGCTACAGATAGGCCTTTGCGGGGAGTGTGTGTGAGGGGTGTTGTCATCTGTGTTATTTCTTTGACTCATGGTTTCTTGGTCCTAGCTGAACCATCAGTTATTGAAAAGTAGGTGAACTTTGGAAAATTTTTAAATTTTGTGTAGTCAAGAAATGTGCTTAATAATGGAATAGATTTTACTGAAAAAAGTCTACAAATAGATTTAAAAGTGATGAGAAGTCATTTAAACTTTAAACTACTAAATGATAGTAGGTAACATTTTTACCAGCACGTCTTAGAGACTGCTCTGACCTGCTCTTAGAGATGCTCTTAGAGCATCTGATCTGCTCTGATCTGCTCTTAGAGATGCTCTGACCTTGTTTTCTACAGGGGGCAGCTGGCATTTTGTGCTACGTGGGAGCTTACGTCTTCATCACTTACGATGACTATGACCACTTCTTTGAAGATGTGTACACTCTCATTCCCGCTGTAGTGATCATAGCTGTAGGAGCCCTGCTTTTCATTATTGGGTTAATTGGCTGCTGTGCTACAATCCGGGAGAGTCGCTGTGGACTTGCCACGGTAAGTTAGCACTTCACTGACTGCATGTGTCATCAGAACATGGGGGAGTATTTCATCTGTTACTCTCTACTTGAATTGAACATAGAATTCTGCAGTCTCTTTGGCTCTTATATATAATTGGAATAGAATTAGCACTTGTCTTAAACTTCTAGCAGTTATCTCTGATAATTGTTGTTTTATCAAGTGTATTTAGAGTTTTTTTTCATTTGTATTTAATTTTTCACAATGTTTTCTTACAGTTTGTTATCATCCTGCTCTTGGTTTTTGTCACAGAAGTTGTCGTCGTGGTTCTGGGATACGTTTACAGAGCAAAGGTATGTTGTCTGCTATAATTCACATAATACTTTAAAGGGTGATTTACATTTTTCAGTTGAAATAGAACAAATTTATTTTATCAGAGTCAACATATTCTTTTGCTGTTTTTGTTTAGCCGGTGCTTTAAATATCTAAAGTTAATTAGCAATTATTTACATATCAAGACTTCTAGTCTCATTTAATATAGCACAGTTTTAATTATATTGTTGACTATAGGTATTTATGGCTGCAAATGAATAATCAGCTGAGAAGTTTGTTCAAATTTCTTCAGCCTGTAGATTCCCTATATTGGGGGGGATACAGATTTTCCAATTTTTATTTATTTATTTTTGAGACAGAGTCTTGCTTTGTTCCCCTGGTTAGAGTGCCATGGCCTCAGCCTAACTCACTGCAACCTCAAACTCCTGGGCTCAAGTGATCCTTCTGCCTCAGCCGCCTCAAGTAGCTGGGACTACAGGCATGAGCCACAATGCCTGACTAATTTTTCTTTCTTTTTTTTTTTTTTTTGAGACAGAGTCTCTCTCTGTTGCCCGGGCTGTAGAGTGCCATGGCATCAGCCTAGCTCACAGCAACCTCAAACTCCTGGGCTCAAGCAATCCTTCTGCCTCAGCCTCCCAAGTAGCTGGGACTACAGGCATGTGCCACCATGCCCGGCTAATTTTTTTACATATATTTTTAGTTGTCCAATTAATTTCTTTCTATTTATAGTAGAGACGGGGTCTC
>CAUYRT010001864.1:0-47075 GCA_963574885.1 Lepilemur ruficaudatus
AACCAACACTCCATTTTAAGTGTACAATTAAATGATTTTCAGTGAATTTACTGAGGTGTACAGTCAATCACATGAATCAGTTTTTGAGGAATTCCTTTCCCCTATTGAGACCCCTAATTCCGCTCCCCAACTACTTTTCAAGCATATCCCACCCCTCCACAGTGCCCCCCCCACGTCGCTCTGACGTGGGTTTACCCCCCACCCTCCAATTCCCTAGTGTTTGCTCCCACCCTTTGAGCACCATAGTGTTAATCAGTCAATACCAATTTGATGGTGAGTACAAGTGGGGCCCATTCTTCGGGTCTTGTTATCCTGGATTAAGCTTGAGCCCTTTTTCTTTTTTTAAAATCTTTGCCAATCTAATGGATGAAAAACTATAATTTCATAACATTTTACATTTTGTTTTTATTATTAAGTTTGAGTATATTTTGATGCGTGGTGGGCCACTCGCATTCTCTTGAAAATGCTTATTCTTGCTCTTTGCTTATTTTTCTGTTGTATCTTTTTCTTATTCATTTGTGAATGACATAGTTTTTTATACTAAGAATTGTATTGTTACAGTAAAAATATGGTATTATTTAAAAAATAATTTTATTGTATGCTGCTGCCAGTGTATATAAAAGTTATTCTTGTGACATAAAAATTTATGGAAATTCGGAGAGATAGATGTTAAGTACTGACAAAAGAAGTTTGTACATTATGGCACATGTGTTACAGGGATAAGCTTTTGTATAGGCTGCAAACTGAGCTCTCTTTCAGGAGAAGTGGTTTGGGAATCTTTTGAAAGATTCATTTTACTACGAAAACAAACAGAGTTTAAAGGGTCTGAAGGGAATCCATACCTGAAGATACTCCAGTCAGCAGAGCATCGTGTTGAGCATTCTGCAGACAGAACTGTTTCAAGTCTGGGAAACTTTCACACTGTTGAGCTCAGCATCCAGCCCGAGCTGTTGAACCACTTTCTTCGCAGTGGTGACGCTGGCGGAACCAAACATGGCGCAGCAGAGCTGGGACTATTCCTGGGTCCGCGGGGTGAGACGGCTCTGACATAGCTATACTACTAACGCTTCCCCTGTTAAATTTAAGTATACATAAATAAAATCTGTTTTCCCTCAGACTTTCTAGCCTATCCGACTTTTCTTAACGCACAAAGGTCATACTTTTAAAACTGTGAATCGGTAAATTTTTTGCTTATTTCTGACACTGGTGTCATCAGATATTTTTAAAAGATAGCAAGGTTTAAATCCCCTTCAGAGAGTGTCAGTTGCCATTCAGGTAGAATCCAGACCCCTCAGTTTCTGTTGCACACCCATTCTATTCTCACCAAATCCAGCCACATTAATCTTCCACAGCTTCTAAATGCAAACTCTCTGTCCCCGTGAGCTTAGTTTCTTGCATGTTTTGATGCATGGGCTCTGGATTATGGTAGAGAACCAGGTTAGGATTCTGACTCAACATTTATTGACAGTATGAGAAATGCTTTTAGAGCTTCAACTTCTTCATATTTAAGTGGGGTCAGAACTAATGTGGGATTAAGTATAATAAATAATAACACTTAACACATAGTTGGCACTTAACAAATATCAGTTGTCCAGTCATCTATCCATTTTTGCTCACACTGGGACATCTCTCTGGGATACCCCTTGCTTCTCCACCCTGCAATATTTTACTCACCCTTCCGGCCCAGTTCTATCCAGACTCTTCACAAAGGCTTCCATAGAACAGGGAGCTTGCCACACATCTTACACAGTTTAGGTGTCTTGTCATTTCAGTGTTTCAGGTATGTTTAATGAGTCAAGTTGTAAGCTTCAGAAAAACCTGGCCCAATGCTTGGCACTTAAATGCCACAAATAAATGAATAAAAAGTGCATGGGATATAACAGCAAAGGTATTAAGACTAGTTAACAAATGACGCTTAAAATTAGCCTAATTATTATTCCAGAGACACAGAATTGGTGATAAATACATATTTATTTAGTATATGTAGCAATATATCCTGCATTATACCATTGAATATTCTAATAGTTCAATATACCATTAGAATATACTGATAGAACGTATTCCTAATAGTTCAATATACTGTGTTGATTCAATTTGAAGAAGCATTTGGTACTACCTTTTAACCTCTGAAACTGAGCTGCATCTTACTATCAAATATATAGCCAGTGGCTAGGTGACAGTGATGATATAGTTGGCATTGACTCTGTATTTGTGACCATGGTCATAACTGTTTGAACTGTCATCATTTCTATTAAATTCTATGCAATTTAATACAACACATATCAAAGACACATCCCAAGAAATGCAATTAAAGGCAGGAGTAATATCCAGATGTGTCAGATTAGATCAAAGAAATTCTAAAGCAACAGGAGGCTGATATAACCAATTCATGTATCATGTAGAACTATGGTTAAGGCATGGAGCTACAATTTGTCAGAAACCTCCTCTGGTTATTAGTAGACAAGCTGCATAGCATGTAGTGACATATGATTCAGCTGAATGAGAAAATTACGTGTTTAGTCAAATAGGATAGTGCCTATTTGCAGGATGGGTGTCATCAGATAGGAAGCAAATCCCAGACACAAGATTGGAACAACCTTTTAAGAAATGCTGCATTATCAATGATGTAATGTAGAAAAACACATGTATTAATTCTATGCATAAAAAGGATTCAGAAAAATTAGTTTCAATGTACAGTACTTAATTTACTTTGCTTATATTTTGCTTTTCTATGTATACACACTAAGAAAAAAAAACTAAGTCTAAGAGCATTCTTTCAATTAAGTATAAAGTAAAAATCCTATATGATCCCACATTGTGTCGTAGTTTATTTAGCAGCTCTTTTCCTTTCTTGATGGTACATATAATCAAAGATGTCTTAGACTGGAATACATATAATAAATTGAATAGGCACTAGGTCTGTGAGTTCCAAATTTCCAAACTTCACAAGCTTGGTGTTTTGTTGTTGTTTTGATGGGTATTATTTTGTCGCTCAGGAATGAGGTAGCCAGATCCTGTGATTTTCTCACAAACATCTGTTACACTTATTTGTAGAACGAACATAATTTGAAGAGAAGTCAGCTTCTTGCATTATCATTTGTAGCTTCTTAACATAGGTCATACATTCTGAATTAGGTAAACATTCCATTTGTAATTAGTTAAGCACTTTTAAATTAATTTATATTTTTCCAATATAAAAGTAACACATTTGTGTAGAAACTGTCCTATATTAAAAAATGTCTATGTATATATGAGTGTCTGATCAGCCATATAGCTTCCAACCGAAATATGTGGTAAATTTCTTCTTAAAAATTTTTCTTATAAATTTTTTGATGCCATTTCTTCTTTTCTTCTATAATAGTTTATGAACGTGTCTCATATCAAAGTGATATATGTTCATTGTACATACAGGCTTTGGTAAGTATAGAAAACCATAACAAAGCATGAAATACATCATCTCACCACCCAAAGATTGCCTCTTAAAATTTGTGGCCGTTACATTCAATGTATCTAGGGTAAAAACAAGCAGCGTAATGTGCACACAGTGGATGCTCAGTACATTCCTGCTGAATGCATGAATGCTGAAAGACAACTTGGAGAAGCGCCCATGTCTTGCTAATAGCATCAATTATACAGATCTTATGGTCTAAAATTATTTGTCTTCTCAAGTTTGCCTTATTATTCCCACACAGCAGGAGCCTGGCCAGGACACAACCAACTTTCTACTATTGGGAAATGGAGCACTCTGGAAGGCATGGTCACTGTTCTCACTTCATTCCTTTCATTCATTAACTCACTTATTCAACAAATACTTATTAATTGACCAGTATGTGCCTGGAATAAGGAGGAGAGACAAATAAACACGTCCCCTGCCCTTAGGCAGATTGTAGTGTAAAGACAGAAGAGACAATAAACATAAACATACATATACATGTGCAAATTTTGGAAAGTGCAGAAATAGAAGAGAACAAGTGACTGGGAAAATAAAAGGGGGCAGTGGTCTAACTCAGGAGGGTAAGGGAAGGCCTTTCTGACGGAGTGACCAGTCAGGAGGACAAGCAGGAACAAAAGGGAAGGTTCTGAAGTTGTTGAACTTTGAGTGTGGCCAAAGAATAGTGAGGGAGGAAGTAATGGAGGAAAGACTCGGCTGAAGAGGTAGGCCGGTAGCGCCTTGTAACCCATAGCAAGAATTTTGAATTTTATTCTATGTACGCTTGAAAACAAATACTTTTTTTTTTTTGAGTTTAAATTGCGTTTATTGTTTGTAGGTAATTCAAGGTTGAAAGCATACAAAATTCAAAGACTATGAAATGAAAATTCTCCCTCTCTACGGTTTCCTAGCATCCAGTTCTCCTCCCCACAGCTGCCAGTTCCTCCTCTGCAAAGACTCTAGGCGCAAACAAGCAAATCTATCTGTATTACAAGGCATTTTAAGCAATGAAACGAGCCCATCAGATTTTTAAGACCACCAATGCTGAGAGGTGCATGGCTCTCTGAGCGAGAACTCTGCGCTGCTGCTCACGCATTTCGCAAACCCTATTCTGCTGTGCGTTCTCGGTTGCAACAAGAGCGATCCTCCACGGTTCAGGGGTTCATAAATCGCACCTGGGAAGGGCTCTCACGCTCGTTCCCACGATGTGCTCCCGGCAACGACCTCGCGCGCCCACAGCTCCGGTGCAGCCAACGCCACCAGTACACAAGTACCAGCCCGAAACCCCTGAGCTCGCTCAGGTGCGCTCGTTTGCTTTACTCAGAGACTGGAGCGCTTTCAAGGCACGCGTGGGCGGGGAGACCGAGGCTACTTTCTGGCTGCGGCAGAGGCGGCTCTGGGCGGGGCCAAGACCCGGGCAGGCCCAAGCTCGGGGGCGGAGCCGGCGCCGCGGTCGGCTGCAGCGCTCTCCCGAGACCTCACAGCCGCTCTCCGGTCCCGGACCCGGGCCACCCACGGGGCGGTGAGCGCTCCTTGGCCCCGGGCTCTGCCAGCCCCGGAAGGTAAATTCACCTGGAAGCCGGACAGTTTGAGCGCGAGGGTACCCACGATGAGGGTGGGAGGCCGGATGGCGGCGGACTGGAGCGTCCCGCGGCGAGTTTCCCAAGAAAGCTGAAGTCGTCCCAAGTTTCTTGAACATCGGCTTGCACCCCGTGAATTGGTGACGGGCTCATTCCATACGGGTGGCCTCTGAGCCTTGGAGGGACGTGGAGGTGATTGGATTGATCCTCCTGGGCGGGAGCCCAGATTTCTGCCCGAGAAAGGGCGGGTAAGTGCCGTGCAGTTCTGTCCCGCCGGGCTCCGAGCGCGCGAGTCTGCAAGGCGTGCCCGGTTGTCCCGAGGCAAAGTTCCATAACTTCTTTCCTCTTTAGGCAAGACTAGCTGCGTGTTGTTTCTCCCGGGGCTTACCCCGAGGCCCCGCTATGGACGGCGAGAGCGAAGTGGATTTTTCTAGCAAAAGCATAAACCCTTTGTGGCGGAGACGTTCGACCCCTCCGCCCCAGCTGCTGGGCCGGAGCAAGCCGAGGCCCCAGTCTTATCAGAGCCCCAGCGGGTTGCTGATCACGGATTTCCCGGTGGAAGACCGAGGGACGCTCCTCGCAGCGCAGACTCCCGCCCAGGTGCCCACCACCTCGGACAGCAGGACAGTCCACAGGAGTCCCCTGCTTCTGGGCGCCCGTCGGAGAGCGGTGGCTAATGGTGGTACGGGCTCCTTGGAGTACAGGGCTGTCTCTCCTAGACTTCGACGGCCCAAGTCACCTCAGGTCCTCAAAGTGGTGCCGGGCGGCTCCCCGAAATCCCCGGCCAATGGCACGGTGACCTCACTCTCCTCGCCGCCGCCGCCGGTGCTGCGCCCCCCGCGGACTCCTAAAGCACTCCCCCCTTGCAGCCCCGAGGAGCACCCGACTGCGTTGACTGCGAGCCCGGTGCCTTCCCCTACTGCAAATGGCTTTGCCCCTAATAAAGACTCTCCTGGCTTCGGCTCGCAATCTGGTCAGTCGGCTATAGACTCCGAACCGGTACCCTCGAGATTGTCTCCTGCGCCCCAGAAAAGGTCTCCGGAACAAAAACTCCCCCTCCAGAGGCTGCCCTCACAGGAGAACGAGCTCCCCGAGAATCCTTCCGTGATTTTGAGTACAAACAGTCCCGCCGCCCTCAAAGTGGGGAAGCAGCAGATCATTCCGAAGAGCCTGGCCTCAGAAATTAAAATAAGTAAATCCAATAGTCAGAACGTGGAGCCCCATAAGAGACTCCTCAAGGTGCGCAGCATGGTGGAAGGCCTTGGAGCACCCCTGGGCCACGCAGGGGAGGAGGGTGAGGTCGAGAACGACTTGGATAGCCCGGGGTCTCTGCGGAGAGGCTTGCGGTCCACGTCCTATCGCAGGGCGGTGGTCAGTGGCTTTGATTTTGACAGTCCCACCAGCTCGAAGAAGAAGAACAGAATGTCCCAGCCTATTCTGAAAGCAGTGATGGAAGACAAGGAGAAGTTTTCCAGCCTGGGCAGGATAAAGGTAAGAGTGGGCAGGAGTGTGGCATGCAGTTCTCTAAGCCAAAAGTGAATGTGTTGGGGGTGAGGAGGAGCAGCACAGAGGAAACCAGGAGCAGTTATTCTCTTTTAATTCTTTTTTGCTATTGATTACCTGCGTATGTCTATCTTTTGGCCACTGTTTAATGCAACTTTGTGGAAAGAAGTGAAACTCTTATCAGTTAACTTTCTAAGCTCAGGCAAAATCTGGAAGACAAAAGGGAAAATTTTACATCAAATTAAGTATCGGCTGAGTGAGTCCTGAGCGCTTTTGATACAGGTGGCTGAAAGGGGGAGGGGAGCGTGCTTAGATCTGCTTTCCTGGGTCAAGTTCTCTGGTGTTTGTTTAGAGATGTCAGTGGGTGGTAGCTGTTATCACACAGGATAAGGGAAAATGCTGATTCCCTTTTGAGCCTGTTATTTTCTGCTTTTACTTAATTGAATTGTTTTTTGAGTGGTGATCACACACTTGATGTCATTCAGGTAAAATGTGAATTTTAAAATCAATTGCCAGAGTCAAAAAGGACACACTTAGTTTGTGGTCTTTTTTGTTGCTTGTTTTTGTCACCATGGCCTTTGGTTGTATTTTATTTCCAGTTTATGCCCATTTATCCCCGAGTTCATTTGACAAACTGGTGGGTCAAAACCTCAGGTTGGAGTGAACTGTGTGGTATTGCTCCTTGGTATAGGAGTAGGTGCTGCACTTAACTAAATTATTGCCAAATATGACATAAAGAAACAGGGAAACCTAGAGAGGGATATTTTGAAGTGTGTGTTGCCTTCCCTAGAAGGCAGATCTCAGCAATAGGGCAGAGATTCTTTTTGGCAGTGACATTTTTTCCTGATTAATCAGAGAACTGGAACTAGGCTATATAAATGTCACATACATAATACACAAGAAAGCCTGTTTTATTTTAGAGCCTATGGTCTTAAAGAAAAAAAATTACATAACGTTTTATGTGTTTTTTTTTCCAACTCTGCAAGTATAGTAAAGTTCAATTTAACAGTGATGGCGAATCACGGGTAGTGAAATGAGTTGAACTGCTGGTCATTTGAGGATTCTCAATCTGTTTTGGTGGGGTGTGGGGGACCTCGTGTATTTTATTTTACTGTTTCAGTGAATTGTGGTCTTATGAGTGAACTGCTCTAGGGCTCATCTGCTGGGTGCTTTTGGAAATCTAATGAGTGTAATAACAAAAAAAGTACTTTTACTTAAAATAGCTGTATTTTCTATTTGGCTCATTCATACATAGTTGCTTTGCTTTTTCCTTTTTTGCTTTTCTTGTCTCTTAGAAAAAAATGCTGAAAGGACAAGGAACATTTGATGGGGAAGGTAAGCATTTAATTTTCCAGACTTTTATTGCTGTTTCAATGTGGAATACCAATTATAAGTTGAAATCCAACTGCAGTAACAAAAATGCTTAAGATGAGAAGTATGTCCAACTTCTTTTCAAATTATACAGTCCAAAGCTCTGCAGTAAGCTAAATTTTCATCTAGTAATACCAACAGTGAATATAATTAGTGGCATTTTGTATAAGCTGATAACTTTTTCAGTCCATGTCCTGGGATTTTTAATTCTTCTCTACTTTGGCTCTATCGCCATCTTTCTCAATAAAATGGAGAAAGATTAAGAGTAAGCTCTAGCTGTTTAGTTAAAAATTCTGAGAGTTTGGCGTATAGATTGGAGGTCATCTTTCCTTAGGTCACGTTTCCTTTGACTTCATATTCTTTTCCCCATATTTCCACATTTTATTATCATTTCTGACTTCCTGTTTCCTTATTAAGTTTAAACTTTAGGGAAATATAATTCTCCTGGCTGACAAAAACATATTCTTAAGAATTTGTAACCCATATAGTACTTTGTTAAGGATCTCAAAAACTAAAGCAGCTCCAACCAGGTGTGTTCAGACGCTAATCAGATTAGTGGACTTTCTGTAAACAAATGGGTCAAGTGTCAGCCAACTGGAAGAACATTAAGGGAGCAGTCACAGCTGCAGCCCTTATATATAGGACTGCAGGGTCTTGGTGGCAGTGAAAGTAACTGCTTTCTGTCATGCTTTGAAATGCTAAAGTTTCCTGACCTTTAAGGAATAATGAAGAAAAGAATGCCCTTCTGTAAGTAAAGCTAATTGTAAAACCACCTAGAGTTATAAAATATTAAACCTTGGGTGATAACATTTCCCTATACACTTCTTATAAAGATGAGTTTCCCATTAAGCCTTTAAAAATGACTAATTTATAAAAATTCATTTATTGCACCAATCTTAGGAAACTATATGAGTAAGAAATATATAGTATTTTAGCTGATTAGGATAAATTCATCTCTCTGATTTTATAATTGAGGAAACTGGAAGCTCTGAGAAGTTTAGTAACTTGTCCACTGTCACACAGCTAATCACACAGCTAGTACTAGGACACAGATCTCGTTCTTAGTCTAGTTTGCTTCCTTTTGTACCACTCTATGACTGTGAAGTAAACAGAGAATCTACCTAATATCTACTTAGGGAGATGCCTTCCATCTGGAATTTAACATTGATTTTGTGACCTTTGCATCAGAGGGTTAACAATTTTGAGATTTTTTTTTTAAGTCAGAACGCAGACCCTCAATTTAACTTGTTTTATGTTTGTTCCTTTTATAAGGAACTGTTTCTATGTATTCGCTCTTATCTCTTCTTAAATGTGATGACTTAGAAATTCTTTTTCACATGTTCGTGACGAATGCAGAATTCTTATAGTTAATGATCAAAATGAAACTCAGGACGCAGTGTGGTTGAATAGTAAGGACCATGATGTTCAGACCAGGCAAACCTGGGCTCCTGTCCTACTGCTTAGCCTCATGAGTTGAGTGACATTGACCTTAACCTCCCTGAGCCACCTCATGTGTGAAATGAGGTTAATACTACTGTTGGCCACGTTGTGAGAATGAATGAAAAATCGTATCAGCAATGTTATGCATATACTTTGTGCCAATCACTGAGTACTTTGAGGACTAGAGAAACTCGAGTCTTTACCCTTATGATCTGTTTTACATTTGCAGAACAATCAGATCATTAAAATTTTGCTTAGACTCCAGTGTTACTTTAGTCCTGGTGCATTCGGAACAATCTACAGTTGATGAGAAAAGAGGCAGATGTTTGCTTGCTTTGGTAGATGGGAAAGGCATTTCAAACTCAATATGTCCCAAACCAAACTCATAATCTTCCCCACTCTTCTGGTGTTCTCATCTTCTACTTTCCAGCTGTGGGACCTGAAGACCTGGGAAATATCCTTAACATCTCCCTTTGTCTGTCCCCATATCCAATCTATCATCAGTCCATTCTAAATCACATAGCCCAAATCTCCATCGTCTTTCATTGACCACCCAAATAGCATCCGGATTAGTCTGAGGTAGTCAAGTGTTTTGCTCTTTAAATTAAGCAAATCTTTCCTTTCGGTGGGTTCCCATTGCATTCAGTATAAAGTACAATCATTACAGTGTGAAAGAAACTCAGTCCTTTTGTACTTAGGGTAAAACCCAGTTCTTTAACATCGCCTACAAAGCCCTGGTTGATTTGGCTCATCTCTCAATTCACCTTGCACTGTTTGGTCACTAGACACACCCAAGCTTTAGCCACATTGACCTTCCTTAGTTCTTTTAAGATACAGTCATGTGTCACTTAACAATGAGGATACGTTCTCAAAAATGTGTCCTTAGGCGATTTTGTCAATGTGTGAACATCATAGAATGAACTTAAATAAATCTAAATAGTATACCCTGTTATACACCTGGGCTATAGCCTATTGCACCTAGGCTACTAACCTATACAGCAAACTACTGTATCTAATACTGTAGGCAGTTATAACATAATGGTAAATATTTGTGTATCTAAACATAGAAAAGGTACAGTAAAAATACAGTATAAAAGATAAAAAATGGTACCTCTGTATAGGGCTCTTACCATGAATAGAGATTACAGGACAGGAGGTTGCTCTGGGTAAGTCAGTGAGTGAGTGGTGAGTGAATGTGAAGGGCTAGGACATTACTGTATACTGCTGTAGACTCTAAACTCTGTACACTTAGGCTACACTAAATTTATAGAAAACACTTTTTTCAATAATAAATTAACTGTAGCCTACTATAACATTTTTACTTTATAAACTTTTTAATTTTTTAACTTTCTGATTTTTTAAATAACAGTTTAAAATACAAACACATTGTACCTTTGTATGAAAATATTTTACTTCTTTATATTCTTATTCTATAAGCTTTTTCCTACTTTTGAATTTTTTACTTTTTAAACTTTTTTGTTAAAAACTTAGACACAAATACACATATTAGCCTAGGCCTATACAGGGTCAGGATCATCAATATCACTGTCTTCCACCTCCACATCTTGTTCCATAGGAAGGTCTTCAGGGTCAATAGCACCCATGGAACTGTCATCTCCCATGGTAACAGTACCTTCTGGAATACCTCCTGGTATTCCTGTCTGAGTTTGTCTGAGGCTATTTTTCAGTTAACTTTTTTTTTTAAATAAGTAGATGGGCTGCACTCTAAAATAATGTTAAAAAGTACAGTATAGTAAATACATAAACCAGTAACATAGTCTTTTATTATCAAGTATTATGTACTGTACATAATTACATGTGTTACACTTTTATATGACTGGCAGCACAGCAGGTTTGTTTACACCGCCGTGACCTAATGCATTGTTCTGTGACATTAGGAGAGCTATGATGTCACTAGGCGATAGAAATTTTTCACCTATGATCATGTGAGACTGCTGCTGTATATGTGATCTGTCGTTGACTTCAACAACGTTATGCAGTGCATGGCTGTATTATATTACCTCTTACGTTCCTGTTATGGCTTTTGCATGTGCTTTTTCTTTAGTTCTGTATCTTCTCAGCTTTGAGATCTTAGATTTTCCTCACTGTCACCTCCCTGACCCCCAGACTAGATCAGTCCCTGCTTACAGTCTGTTCTCAGAGCACCTGTATATAATTCCTTCAGTTTATAGGTATGTATTTGTGTAAAATCCTTGTGTCCTCAACCCTACAGTGACTTGCTACCACGATTGGAATAAAAATCAAAGTCCCTTCAATGACAATGAGGCAAGGCCCTCTCCTCACTTGTGACTTCTGTCTTCTCTACTTTCCTCCCCGCTCATGGTACTCCAGCCACGCAGGCCTCCCTGCTGCTGTTTGCACACACAGACACGGCAGGCGGACTCCTTCCTCAGGGCCTTTGTACTTGCTGTTCCCCTGATGAGTTGCTCTTTTCCTAGCTGCACAGCCTTGTTTTCTCACCTGTTTCATGTCTTTGCTTAAATGTGACCACAGTGAGGCTCTCCTAAGCCACCCTCTGTGACGTCCACACACCCTCCTCCCAGCACTTTCCAGCCCTCTTCCCTGTTTTACTTTTCTTCATGACACTCAGCAGCATCTGAAGTATTATAAAAGTTACTTGTTTGTTTATTGCAATTATTCTCTCATGCTCTAATCTCAGCTGATGAAGATTGAGATTTTTATTTTTTTTGGTCTATTATTGTATTCCCTGTGCTAAGCAGTTGCTGGCACCTAGTAGGCATTTTCTAAATAACAGTTGAATGAATAAATGCATGAGTGAATTTGACTGATTTTGCATTAAATTGTTAACTCATGAGAAGTGTCTTTTGTTTTCCATTTTACTCTCAGCACATCATAGATGTATGGTAAATGTTTGCTAAATAGATAAATGAATATTGATGCACCTGGAAAACAAGGTAGGGTAGTGAATTCAGTTTAACTTAAATGACAATGATTTAATAGGCCTGACTGTCCTTCCTGAGTAGTGAGCAGAGGCAGGGACACTTCGCTTCTGTTGGCATTCTGTGTATGGGCCCCTCCCCTTCCCCTGAAGACAAGTTTGGGACAGAGCTGTGAGAAAATCACTTTTATGTAATTGTTCTTCAGTGACAAAATCTGTTTTTCTCCTTGTTATTTATTAAGCTGGAGACCAAACATTGTGTGAGTATGGAATTTTGTTTAGAATAAGTTGCGTAATGATTGAGGGCAATTAGTGACACTTAGAGCTTGTTTTCTTACAGAAAACGCTGTCCTGTATCAAAACTACAAAGAAAAGGCCCTTGACATTGATTCTGATGAAGAGTCAGAGCCCAAAGAACAGAAGTCGGATGAAAAAATCGTGATTCACCATAAGCCACTGAGATCCACGTGGAGCCAGCTCTCTGCGGTGAGGGTTTACCTTCTTTGTTATCTGTGGGAGGAAAAACCAAGTTGCGGAAATTATGTGTGGACATGGCTCTTATTTTTTCTGCCAGTGATCCTGTAACCCTAAGGAGAAAAACTCTTCTTTTTAGATTGTGAAATGTTTCTCAAAACTCCACAGGCACTAATGAGAACATGAACTCTGACATTTCTGATCAGGAAAATTAGGTTTTGATAAAGTGCCTTGAGACTGTTATACTATGGACTCTGGGAACTTCCTACTAGGTATCTTTTTAAAAATATAGTATATGTGTAGTGGTAACTTAATATATCCTGAACTTTATCATAATTATGGCTATAAACACATATTTAGGCATATATGTGTATATATGTATGTAGCCATAATTATGATAAAGTTCAGGATATACACCCATATGTGGGTATATATGTATATGTGTACCTGTATATGGATCTATGCACAATAGGGAGCTTATTGCAGTTCTTCCTTGAAAATTTCATTTGATACAGACCTGTTCATATTTTCTTGAGCCTGATTAATGAATGGCATTCTGTTCCATCTCCCTCTGTGCATCTTATGTGTGCATGTGTCTGACACTTTTGTGATCAACTTATTTTTGCATTGAGGAGTAATTTCTCCTCTTTCCCTCAAACATCTTTTGTCTTTTAACCATAATTTCTTTTCCTACGGGCTTATAAAATGTCAGTGTGATGCTTAGTTTACTTGATAAGAATTTGGGCACCACATTTTTGTGTATCTGATGCATTAGCAAGTAGAAAGGAATTCCTATGGCTGGCTTGGGTGGGGGGAGCATGACATCAAAAACAAGCCAGCACACCTCCGTGAGTCCTTAGGCAAGTATCAGAGCAGAGGCAGTTCCCTTTTAAGCCACAGTGAGCATTATTGAGAGTCGGGAATCTCATGTATTTAGGGAACCCACCAGCATAAGAAAAGGAGTTATGTTGGTGTTGAGTATCCAGGACCACGGGAATGTGTGTAATGGTGGGATACGACTTCTGGTTCAGGCTCTACCTCTCCTCTTCTAACCTGTATTGGGATTAAAAGTTGCAGAGACCAAGCCCTTTCTCTGTCTCCCTTGACTTCCTAATTTTGTTCTAAGGAGAATTCCGTACATTTCCAGTGCCTCCAAGGCGTGGCACCCTTAGTATTATGCCACAATTTAAAATGCCTACATGGCAGTACAAGTAGTGTGATAAGTGTGTATAGGCAATGGGGGTAGGGGAGGGGCGGTGGTAAACAGGTCTTTTATAAACTGAGCAGCTTTTACTTAGCTCAAGTCACATGAATGCCGGGTCTCAGTGTGGCTAGATCTTCTATTTAGAAAACATAATATAGAAATCCAAGTTTTATGAGTATTATCCCAATTCAAGTTTAAAGAAATGTTGTGTGAGTGCAACAAAATGTCTGTGGGCCAAACGGGCCCCTGATTTTTGCATGTGGTAAGGTGATAACACCTACGCACAGAGTTGGTGTATTGACCGTCTTATAGTAATCTAATGATCTCATGATATGTGTTTACCAAAACAGATAATGTGGAAAAACTGGTGACAAGGTTTATGGGGCCATGTCAGCTCTGAATGGCTGTCATTCAGTTCGTTTGGTTGTTGGTATAGACCATTTGGTAGAGGATCTGAGAGAAGAAAGAAGGCTGTGGATTTTTTGAGTTGTTTTCTCTGTGGCAGCAGCTGCATTTGTTAGCACAGGGCTAAATCCTGCTGTTGGTCTCTGATGCTAAACAGAAATGTGGATTTCTGTGGCAGCTACACGCTGTTCCAACTTAGCTTTAGCACTAAAAATCAGGCTTTGTGTTTATGTCTCCTGAAGTCCAGCTTTCATTTAGGTGAATAAATAGTAGGGCATATCTTTCAGTTCAGCTTCCAGTATGGACATGCATTTTATCTCATATAAAATTAATGTACTGATGTGCCTTTTGTTAATAAGATTGATATTAAAAACTATCTTGCTGCGTGGTACAGTGACTCATGCCTGTAATCCTAGTACTTTGGGAGGCCTAGGAGGGAGAATTGCTTGAGCTCTGGAGTTCAAGATTAGCCTGAGCAGGAGTGAGACCCTCTACCAAAAAAAATAGAAAAAATTAGCTGAGAAACTAAAAATGGGGAAAAAAAATGAGCCGGGCATGGTGGCACATGCCTGTAGTCCCAGCTACTCGAGAGGTTGAGACAGGAGGATCTCTTGAGCCCAGGAGTTTGAGGTTGCTGTGAGCTAAGCTGACGCCATGGCACTCTAGCCCAGGTGACAGACTGAGAGTTTGTCTCAAAAAAAAAAAAAAAAAAAAGAACAAACAAAAAAAACTATCTTGTAATAAAATATAAAACTATAAAGTGAGTTCTAACTTTACTGCATGTTATCTTGGAGTGTTCCCCGGAAACCTGTGTGTATTTATTGTGTTACTTGGCAATTATATTTAATCAAAGTAACATGACTGGACTTTGCCACTTCGCATTGCTTAGGCATCAGCCTACATTTTCTTTGTGCCTTTTCTGTTTCCTATTCACTTAAATTTTACATTGATTTTTTTGGTGTAAAGTACTTCAAACCTGCAGACAAATTTGAAAAATAGGTAAAGGTAATAGATTTCTGTGTACCCACTACCCATATTGAACAAATGTTAATATTTTAACATATTTGCTTAGGCTTCCATTTTTTTAGACAGATTCAGCTAATCACTCCCTCCTTTACAGTATTTTTTCTTCTTCCTGCCTCCCCAGAAGTAATCACTATCCTGAAGTTATCTTCTGTCCGTCTCATGTGTGTTTTCTGTCTACCAAGAAGATACAACCAGCTCTGGCTTTTAGGAAGAAGTAGATATTTTAACACGAGAAAACAGCCCTTACATTTTTAGAAGCCTATCCAATTAGTAAATGTCCAAGTTGCAGTTAGGACCCTAAAGAGAGGGGGCTTTGATGAATCATTAACAATGTCAGGATGTTTCTCATAAGTGATTGGCACCTCCATTTCTGTGTCTGACCTCATCCCCTGATCCCTTGTAGAGGACGTTTAGGGCAGGTCTTGAAAGACTTCCATTTTATATATGTATATATATATATGTGTGTGTGTGTATTATATATTTCGCATCATCCTTCCATGCTTGACTTTTAATATGTCATATTAGTAGGATAGACCGCATCTAATCTTGCATGTGACATTTTAACACCAAGCTCTTCTTGGAGTAAGGCCTTGATCCCAGAAAGAGAGTAGGACAAGGGGTTTTGTGGCAGTGGGTTAGGTCTCCATTTGGCGTATACCTTGACTTTCTAATTAGGAGGGGAGTAAGTGATTGCGCATGTGCATTAGCTCCTGTTGGTCGTTTTATTTTCTAAAAAAATCTCTTATCTTTGTTGCAAACACCTGCCTGCCTCCTGGGATGGTGAAACTTTCCTCATCAGTTGACTGTAAGAAGTATTCAGTATGCCAAAGACTCTTTTGAAGTGCAGCAATTTGCAGTAATTTATGGTTGTTACGTAAGGTCTTTAAGCCTCCAGTCTGTAGGGCAATTTGTCTGAGCGTGTTTTTGTCTCCTTTGGTTTCACTGGACAGTGCCAGGTAGGGCAGTGTTCAACTACACAGGTGACAGGTGGTTCCCCATTTACAGTGTTGGGACAGGTTGTGGCCATCTAGGAATAAAGGAGAGTTAGAACCAGGTAAGAGGGGCATTTATTTGATAGGGCCTCAATAGAATATTGAGCATTGAGACTGCCACAGACTTCTATGGTAGGACAAAGTGAATTAATGGTGAATGTATTTAGCAGTGGTGTCTCTGCCAATACATTCTCCATGTAGAGATGAGCTGTGCTCTTGTGGTCAAGAATGCAACCTGGGCTCTTTAATCTTAGAGTATGAGGACAGGCTTATTCTTCATTTACTTGATTGTCCAAGTGTGTAGATCTGTTCTTAATTGGAAGTACAGGATTTCTTCACTCCAGGGAATATAACTTTGTGCTGCGCATCAGGCCTTGGGGAACATGAACGTTTTTGAAATAATTTAAGTGGTCATTGTTCTCAGTGTTTGGTTGGACATAGGTGGAAGAGATTCATTGAGGTTTTGAAACCTCAATGAATTTGGAAAGTCATTATTGACCTCCAAAGATGATTATCTGGAACTGTGCCCAGACACAAGGAACCTGCCACACACAGGTGAATCTTGCAGTGACTCACCTGAAACGACAGTGTGAGGACTAAGCCAACAGTTCTTGGATCTCTGGGAAAAGCTTGTGGGTTTCAAGAAAAATATTGATTGTATTAGTCAGGGTTAGAACACTATGTGCTTGTTACAGTTAGTGCCAGGTGTGTGCCAGCTAGGCTTCAAGTTTTCCCTAAGTTCATCCTTTAATAGGATCCCACAGGTGTTTACTGTCTCTTAGGTAGATTTTGACTGGAGTTATTTATTTATTTTTTTTCTTTTCATGATAACTGCCCCACCCCTCCAAAATCACATACTATGCATGTACTAAGAAATGACTGTTGTGAAACCAGTGTTTGTTTTGTTAAGTTCAGTGACAGCACCAAAGCCACCCTTCCTTGCCAGCTGTGTCCTGACCCCTTTTATTTGCCATGGGGTGTGTTTGTGTACTTTCCATCACCTTGAAATGCCAGGTACCTTTGAAAAGGGTGTTCTGTATCCAATACCTAACGTAGTCATCTTCTACTGTACTCTGATTTTGTACTGGCTGACATGTGGCTTTATCAGTAATCTTAAAACATTTTGAATATTTCTTCAGTTTGCTCAAAGATTTTAAACTCTTTAGTCAGGGATTGGTTTTTATATTTTTATCAAAGTATTTATTCAGCTGTGCTTAGCGTGGCTAATGGTGTAATGAGAGATCCAGGATTTGGACCCCAAGCTCTGGTTCTGGGCTCAGCTCTTAAGGCACATGTAGTTTACCTTTGGGAGACTACAAGCGTTTGCAGGGTGAGAAAGGAAAATTTGAGAAGTGGCAATTTTATTATAAATATAATTTAATTCAGCTGAAAATACAACAGACTCTTTGAAATCTTAGTTCAATCTGATGGGACTTACTTTTTTTAGAATTTACATTATGTTTATTGTGAAAGATATTCTATTTTCTACTAAAAATCAAAGTTCAGCAGACGTAATAAACCTGAATATCATTGTGTTTGCAGAACTGCTTAATGCACTTATTTTTATTTATTAATACTTATTTAATTTTTGAGACAGTGTCTCACTCGGTTGCCCAGGCTAGAGTGCAGTGGCATCATCATCACTGCAACCTCAAACTCCCAGGCTCAAGTGATCCTCCTACCTCAGCCTCCTAAGTAATTGAGACTGCAGCGGTGCATCACTATGCCTGGCTATTTTTTTTATTTTTTGAAGAAATGAAGTCTCACTATCTTGCTCAGATGGGACTCGAACTCTAGGGCTTAAATGATCCTCCTGCCTTGGCCTCCCAAAGTGCTAATGTTATAGGGAAGAGCCACTGCACCGGACCGATTAATGCATTTAAACTTTCATTCTTTTCCCTAAATTTTCACACTTGTCTGAATTTTCAGTTGTTAGCAACTTGTTGCTTAAAATAGTAATTTCTGCAGTCATATAATTTTTTTTATTTCAGCATATTATGGGGGTACAAATGGTAAGGTTACGTATATTGCCTTTGTCCCCCCTGCCCCCTTGAGTCAGAGCTTCAAGCGTGTCCATCCCCCAGATGGTGCGCATCGCGCTCATTATGTAGGCGTATACCCATCCCCTCCTCCCCCCTCCCATCTGCCTGACACCCGATACATGTTATTCCTATATGTTCACTTAGGTGTTGATCAGTGAAACCAATTTGCTGGTGAGTACATGCGGTGCTTGTATTTCCATTCTTGTGATACTTCACTTAGTAGAATGGGTTCCAGCTCTATCCAGGAAAATATAAGAGGTGCTATATCACCATTGTTTCTTATAGCTGAATAGTACTCCATGGTATACATATACCACATTTTATTAATCCACTTACATACTGATGGGCACTTGGGTTGTTTCTACAACTTAGCAATTGTGAATTGTGAAGGAAAAGTCATATAATTTTTTATTTATAGTTTTGCGACACAGCAATGTCATAACATTATTTTTTACCTTAAATAGTGAGTAAGGCCTTTTACTATATCTTCTGTGTTTAAAATATAGAAAAATACTCTCATTTTCATGTCTGGCTTACTTTTAGCATTCATAGTTTAAACAGTTAGGACTGCAGGCATATACTAATCTATACTTTTAAGTTGGACAGTGTATCTTCTAGAATCTTTGTGTCTTTATAAACAGAAATAGAGGTCCATGTGCCTAGACCTGAGACCTGGATATGGTTTGAATATTTGTTCCCTTCAAAACTCATGTTCAAATTTAATCTATGAGACAGTATTATGAAGTGGGACCTTTAAGAGGTGATTGGATCATGAGGGCTCTGCTCTCATGAATGAATAAATCTATCCATGGACTAATGGATTAATAGATTAATGAATTAATGAGTTATCATGGGATCCCTGTGCCACCTTGGGACTCTTCAGAGAGTCCCGATCAACAAGAAGGCTCTCAACAGATGTGGCTCCTTGATCTTGGATTTCTCAGCCTCCATAACTATAAGAAATAAATAGCTTTTCTTTATAAATTACCTAGTTTCAGGCATTCTGTTGTAAGCAACAGAAAACAGACTAAGACAGACCTCAGTCAGAATTCCTATTCTAGCTAGGAGAGCTGAAGATGGGGACTGCTTAGCCTGGGCCAGGAACCAGGCTCTGTGTGGCCTTGCTGTTTCAGTACAATTGGATTATGGTATTCTCTTAACATTTTGAAAATTAACTTTGACTATGTAAGCAATACATAACAGGTTCTCCGTGTAGAAAAGAACTCAGATATTTCAGATAAGGCTCAAGTCTCTTTTGATCACACCTGCAATTCCAGCCCCTCTCCCCTTCTTCATGGATAATGCTCTTCTCAGTTTTGTAGCACAATTCTGAGAATCTGCATGTGTACATTTAAGGAAAAAATGTAGATTACATGTACTTACATAAATAATATACAGATTATTTACAATACACAACCTGCTTTTTTCCTGAACAATGTGTCTTATAAATCATGTCATGTCTACACATGATCTTCAGTGTTATAATTGCTGCATTATTATATAAGATGAATATACATTTAGCCATCTTTCCTTTTGGAGGATTATAAATACTTTAAAAATCAAATTAAAATGATGAGCCATGGTCCTTCTCTTTGGAAAAATGTACATGCATATACATGTAAGTATTTGTTTATAAGTTTAGTTTTGTTTTTTCAGTTTCAGTTTGAGGGGTTTTTTTGTTGTTGACTTTATTTCTGAATGCTAGAAACAACTTACTGTAGCTCTCTATGTATTGAGTACAATTTCAATGTTGTCAACCTCACCTTTAAAAGTTTTTCTTTATTTGAATTACAACAGAGTTGGAACTTCATATAACCCGTTCTGAAAAATATAGAGAGAGTGAGAAAAAAAAACTACTTGGTTGGAGCTGAGTAATTAAAGGGCAACTGAGTGGTGGATATGCCAACAGAGAGGGTCTTCTTGAAATTTCATTGAGTAGAAAATCGATGAGAGAGATTGATGAATGATTTCTTCATTCATCGTCTTTATCAAGGGCCTGCTCCACTCCAGGTCCTGTGCTAGGCCCTGGAGATAGGGCAAGAACACACTCCACCTTGTTTTCAGATCCTTGCAAAGACCCTGAATGGCAGGGCTGACATCAGGTATCAAATCATCCCATAAATAAATGCAGAAGTACAACTGTGGTGAAACTGTGAAGGCCGTGTTGGTGCTGCTGTGATGCCTGCTGGGGAAGATCACCTGTTTAGGCAAAGTCCTGTCGGTTGAAGGAAGATGTCAGAGAAGGTGACGTGACCTGCCATCTGAAGAGTGTCTAGATGGGTGGCGGGACAGAGCTGGGGGGACAGGATGGAGGAGTTCCAGACAGAGAAAATGTAAAATGTGCAAACCCTTTTGGGGTAATGGTGGGTGAGAGGAATTGAAATAGGCTGGTGTAGTTGGAGCTTCATGATCTTATTTGTAGGTTTTTCCTCATCCCTCCAATCTCTAAATGTTGGAGGGTCACTAGGCTCAGTCCCTGGGCCATTTGTCTTACCTGGACTCACGTGATGATCTCATCAGTCTTGTGCTTTTAAACACATCGTACACTGATGCAAGATATTGCTTACTGTGAAATAAGATTAAATTATAGCCTCATTCTTGGTTAGGTTTTTCTTTTGGGGAGGTGGATGGGATACATTAAAAAACAATAGAAAGTCTGTAAGAATAAAGTGTAATTAGATAAAAGAAGGGAAGGGTCAGTTACTTTGAGGAATTTTGAGTAACTGTGGGGAAAGACTCTATAAAACTGAGCTTTGGATTGTGAACTCATTTATTAGATTCTTGTGTTTGCCTTCTTGACATCTCCCTCAGTCCAATGATGGGACTGTTTCTCAGGGCCATGTTCAGATAGTGGTTGGTCTGCATGATCATTGGAGAGTATTGTCACCTTCAAAATTACTGTTGAATCTTTGAATATAGAGTTAGGCTGGGCATGGTGGTTCATGCCTATAATCCCAAAACTTTGGGAGGCCAAGGCAGGTGGATTGCTTGAGCCTAGGAGTTGAAGACTAGCCTGGGCAACATACTGAGACCCTGTCTTAAAAAAAAAAGTTAGCCGAGCATGGTAGTACACACTTGTAGTCCCAGCTACTCAAGAGGCTGAGGTGGGAGGATTGCTTGATCTCAGGAGTTCAAGGTTACAGTGAGCTATGATTGCATCGCTGCACTCCAGCCTGGGCAACAGAGTGAGACCCTCTCTCTAAATAAATTAATAAATAGATAAATAGAATTAGTCCTTAAAAATTTGTTACATTTTTTAAAATTTATACAGAGCACATATCTCTTGTTGAAAAAGATGATTAATCTATACTCTGATGTCTTAAGATTATTAGGACATTTATTATCCATATTTCTATTATTTGAGAAAATAAGGACTATAAATTCAATAGACAGCTTCTGCAGACGGAGGTATTATTGTCAGTAAAAAAACCTTGCAGATTATTTCCCTCTTTGATGTAGGAAGTAAACCCATCCAACTGCAGTAACACAAAAATAGAGCAGTTTCCACTTTGCGGGGGCAAGAAACCCTACTTTGGCAGTGGAGTGCAAAGGACAATGACTGCTGTCTGTCCAGCTGAGCAGCAGGGAGGCCTTATATCCACATGGGTGCAAAGTCTCCATGTGAGCAGGAAGTGCAGTGGCCGACTTGCAGGTTTGCTGTAGCTCTGGGACCTGCCACGTACCATCACAATATTGATTTGTTTACATGCAGTTAAATTATTGACCAAATACTTGCAGAGGACTTACTGTGTGCCAGGGTTACAGCTTATGTAGTCCTTGTGACAATATTATGAGGGCAAGTTCCTTATGTCAAGGCAGCTGAGACTCTGGGATGTTAAATCTGGCTACTCTCCTGCTGTTTTAGTTAGGGTCTTGAGATTACCTGAAGCAGCCTTTGAAGTTCCCTCAAAAAATGGATACCTGTGCCTAAGGCTCTGGAAGAGCAGGAACCATATTTCCCTCCGTTGCTCTGCCAATAACGTGATTTGGCAACTCTGCCTGTTGATTCTCTTCTCATGAATTGGCTAATTGTCCCTTTTCACTATGCCTGCCTTTTCTCCTGAGAGCTTCTGCATACTCATAGTTTCTGAGTTCTGGAACTTAAACTTGGGGTTACCCAGCACAGCTCTGTCCCACCCTCATGTCATCCTTTCAGCTTCCATATATAACTACACAGTTTAGATCTTTTTGTTTGTTTTTGAGAGAGGGTCTCTCTCTGTCACCAAGGCTACAGTGCAGTGGCACTATCATAACTCACTGCAGCCTCAAATTCCTGGGCTCGGGTGATCCTCCTTCCTCAGTTCTCTGATAGCTGGAACTACAGGTGTGTGCCTCCACGCCCGACTAATTTTTAAATTTTTTATAGAGGTGGGGTCTTGCTATGCTGCCCAGGCTAGTCTCAAACTCCTGGGCTCATGTGTATTCTTTCACCTCAGGTTCCCAAAGTGTTGGTTACAGGCATGATCCACCACGCTCATCCTAGATCTTAAGAGAGAGGATCACATTGGCTTAGCTACTCTTCCCTCACTTAATAGGCCACTTAAACATTTGTTGTCATTTGGCCAGGTGCCTGACTAGCTCTGTTCCAATCAGCTTTGGCCTCTAAGATGTATTATGGTATGAAATGTGGCCACTTTGGGCTGCTTCTTTTGAAGAGGCTGTGAGTAGAACAGCTTTTTTTGCAGGGGTCTACCAGAGTGGTAAGTGCCATGACTGACTTGTAAAATTACATGTCACAGCATAGACATTGCAACCACGGTCTTTATCAGGGACTTAACATAACGAGAAATAGGTTTTACCTTGTAAACAAGTATGTGTGCTTGAGCATGTGTGTTTCTCAAACAAAATTAGTTTTTGTGTCACAAAATAGTTTTGTAAGCTATATTTTTCTCTTAACAATTTGTAAATCAGAAGTTAACCTTGATACTTAGAACATACTATGGTATTTTATGTTATTTCTGTTGTGTTACATTTAAATAGATAATGATCAGTCCATCAAAAGGTGAACTTCATTTTGTCGTTCACTAAGAGTTTATAACTTGTAATTTGAAAAACCCTAACGTCTGACTCCAAAATTCGTTTGTTTCCCACTGCATTGTAGTGGATGGGGCAAACAAAACAAGCCCAAAACCCATCCTGCACTCCAGGAGCTTAGAGCGTAGTCCAGAAGACAATAGAAATGAAATATCTAAATGGAATTTTCGAAAAAAATGTAAGATAGGATGCCAAGGTGAATGACAAGTAGAAATGACAGTGAACAGTGTGAAGGTCGGGAAATAGGATATGACTTAAACTAGATGGGCTAGTGGAGCAGGAGAGTAGGGAATAAAAGTAATGCAAGTATAAATGGCTTGAATAAAGCTTCATACGTAGGCAAAGGGAAGAAGAAAGATGGTAATTCTGTGTCGGTTTCTCGGTTCTCCGTGCACTAAGGTAACTCCTGTCCAATGAAATCATCGCATACTTTATATATCTAATGTAAACCATCAGTTTACTCCATGACCCTTTTTTCCAGAGCAGGTTTTGCTCAGGTTAAATTTTTTTTTTTTTTGCACACCTCAGAAATTAACTTCAGTGTCAGTGTTGTTCTAAGTAACTTACTGTTTTGGAGTTTGCATTCCTAGCCACTGGCCACTTACAAAAATAACAAAAATAAAATGGCATCTACGACATTGGCACCACTTTTCGAAACAGGTGTTCTTTTCTTCTGCAAGAGAGGTACCTCGGACGTGTTCCGCCTTCCTCAGCCCCTTGACTCATACCTTCAGTATGTGTAAATAGCGTCATTCCCAGTTACGCTGACTGTGAGCCCGGCCTTCCTCCTCCTCTGTCTCAGGCTTGCAGATCTGCCTGTCATCACTCATTTTCAGCACTGGTTTATAAACCAGTGCTTGGTTTGGACTTGAATACAATCTTTTTTTTCTTATGGCTGCCCTTTATCGTAGCTTCTTTATTTCTTTTATATATTTTATCTATCTCATTTCTCTAGCTTTCATTTTGGCACCAACAAAGAAATACATGTAATATTGGCATCCTTAAACAATTCCACTTGTCTTCTCTACTTGTTTTCTTTCTTTTTTGAGAGAGGATGTTGAAACATTTTAGTTTTTGTTATTCAAAATGATGCTGTAATTACAAAGCTAAGCCATATTTATTATAGAAAAATCAGAAAGTATCAATAGACAAAAAGAAGAAAATAAGAAACTAGTTGAAATCTTTTCCTTCACCAATCACTGTTGACATTTTGGTCTATAACTTTTCAGATCTTTTTTTTAAAATGTGTATATAGAAATTGGTCTTTTAAGCAAAAATATAATAATGATTTTGTCACTTATTTTTATCCTTTAACAATGTTGTAAATATTTTTTCATGTTATTAAACCAGCTGTTTTTTAAACTACTTTTTTTCTCTTAACAGTGTTATGAATGACTTTCCATGTCATTAAACTTCCTTCCACAACAGTCTTTTTAAAGCCGGGGTACTATTTTATCAAATAAGTGAATGTTTGGTTCTTCCAATTAATTTCCTGTTGTTAGTCATTAGTTTGTTTCTCATTTTCCAATTTAAAAATTTTCAAAATTTTAAGCTTACTTTTTTTTTTTTTTTTTTTGAGACAGAGTCTCACTCTGCTGCCCGGGCTAGAGTGAGTGCTGTGGCGTCAGCTTAGATCACAGCAACCTCAGACTCCTGGGCTCAAGCAATCCTCCTGTCTCAGCCTCCTGAGTAGCTGGGACTACAGGCATGTGCCGCCATGCCCAGCTAATTTTTTCTATATAGTTTTAGTTAGCCAATTAATTTCTTTCTATTTATACTAGAGACGGGGTCTCGCTCTTGCTCAGGCTGGTTTTGAACTCCTGACCCTGAGCGATCCACACGCCTCGGCCTCCCAGAGTGCTAGGATTACAGGCGTGAGCCACCGCGCCCGGCCATTAAGCTTACTTCTTAAAAACAATTATTTTGAATCACAGAAGTAATACAAATACATTCTCCTTATTAAAAAGTTAAACATAACAGTTAAGACTGACAGCTACTTTCACTTCACCACCATCCCAACCTCCCAGCTGTTCACTGCTATTAGTCTGGTCTGTTCCTCAGTATTTTATTAAATAGCCCACTTTTTAAAAATTGTTAATCTTTGGTTATGTAATTTTATAGAATTGCCCTTTTATTCCTAAATTATTCCCTTTCATCCTGGTTACTTCTGTGTCATTAGCGTTTCATGTATTTGTTAACTTTATTTTCTGTCTTCTTAACTGCTGGTAGATATGTGAGAACTGCATCTCTCTTGATCATCTGGGGGATAGAAGAATGAAGACATTTTGGTCCAGGCTCAGTAGCCCACAGAGGGGAATGCAGAGAGAGAACCACAAGGAAAAGAGAGGAATTTGTTTAGAGGGAGAAATGTCAGGACTAATCAACAAGTTAATTGACTAGGGAGCCCTACTGACAGCTTAGTTTTCACTGCAGCAGAAAGTGGCAAAGCCAATGAGAGATGCGGTTTCTGGGGCATCTGGGGAGGAACTTAATTTAGGGGAAGAGTAGCTGCATATCATAGCTCTTGAAAAACTCAGAAGTTTTAGAAGGCAGGGTGCCACAGTGATTAAGAGCTCAGGCTTTGGGGAGGGACAGGCAGGCCTGGGTTTGAATCCCAGCTTTGCCACTTGTTAGGGTGAATGACTTGACTTTTCTGTGTCTGTTTTTTTATTTGTAAACTAGGGATAGTGATACCTTCCTCAAAGAGTTGTTATAAAGTTTTGATGCTTGGAAAGAACTGTGCCTGCTGCATGTTAAGTGTTTGATACAATGGCAATTTGAGAAATAAATTAAGGACTAACAAGAACTCTAAATCAGGAATTGCAAAGAGGTGGGTAGGGAGCTACTGAGGGCTGGCTGCAAATGAAGGGATGCATGCTTATCTCTGAAATTGTACAAAGCACAGCAGTTTATTCTTGTACATTTAATTACCTGTTTGTGTTTTGTATTCTCAGCCTCTTATCTGTGTTGAAATAATTTGAGTTCATTCAGAAGTCCTGGCTCTGTCTGTAGAAGGTGACATAGGCCATAGAGGGGCAAAAGCCCCAAGCGCTAGCCTGCTTTATCTGAGTTTGCCATCATTTTAGAAAACCTGATGTTACCTGCTTGAGGCTCAGTGCTTGTTATTATAACATTTCTTGAGATCCAAGAACTTTGGTGAAAATTATAGAATTAAGTTTAACATCAGTAGGTCAGAAGGAGATCAAATTTTTTAATAAATAGGAGGTCACTGGCCTATTTTTATATTAAGCATATGATTTTATTAAATGTGCCATTATCTTTTACCTTTCCTTTTTTTTAGATAATAGTGTTCTTTCTGTTTACTTATCACTTCCCAAAAGAATGACCGCATCTTGACCTTATATCTGGCCTGGTTATACAGATCTTTGGCCATTGAAAATGATGTTCTGTGGCAGCCATAGCTTAAGTGAAGTGATGTCTCAGACCCTTTTCCTGTGGATGCCATAGGAAACTGGAGAAAGCCTGTGAGGTCTGGTTGCAGAGGACCCTCTTTCTGGATCTTGGCAGATTTTTCATTTTAATGACTTCAAACATACTCTCAAATTGCTTCTGTTCCCATGTTATTTATAGTCAAATAACTCTAGCTCATTTGTAACTCAGGGCTGACTTGGGCTGTGTTAAGTCTGTAGAAAGGACCTGGGAGTGATTCTGTCCTGTGGTATAGTTTTACTTTGCAATCTCTTCCCACTTGAGCTCTTAGGAAAGGAAGCCTGTGGGTAGAGAATCACCAGTGGGCATGAATAGCCAGCTTATTTTCAGCAAGTGAGTGAACTCTGACAAGTTTAAAGGTCTTAGCTCAAATGTATATTCAGTTAAATTAGTGCCTTATGGAGCCAGAGTGATCTTGGATTATAAATATCTGATGTAATTTTTAACTTCCTACATTTCTGAGTCTTTTCGGTTGATCAGTCTGTTGGGATCCTCCCATTCTGTTTTCCCTGGCTGGTAGAGAAGAATAGAAAGAATGCATACTCATCTTATCTAGAAACAGTACCAAGTCATGGAGGGCTTGAGAACATCTCTGTTTATCCCACAGAAAAAGATGATCTGATTGGTCAAGAGACTAGAGCTACTAGTCTCAGCTCTATCCACAGATAGGTTCTATGTAAATGGCAATATTAGGGTTCTATTTGGGGCTAACCTATTCCAGTTAGTGGAGTCAAAGACCAAGGAATATTGCACAAAGTGTATGGCTTTCCTGACACAGCTCTCTGTAAGATGAAGATGCTTAGTGTAACCGTGCTGCCTGCAGTAATGGACTCACTGCCTAAGCCTGTCTCTTCCTTTGTAGGATATTCATCTGAGAAGCTCAGACTGGCAAGGTGGCTTAGTTTGGGCTGCTATACCAAGAAACCATGAACTGGGTAGCTTATAAACAACAGAAATTTATTTCGCACAGTTCTTGAGGCTGGGAAGTCTGAGATCAAGACAGATTTGATATTTGGGCTGCTTTCTGGCTCATAGGTGGTGCCTTCTTGCTGTATCTTCACATGGTGGAAGGAGTAAGGGGTCTCTATGGGACCTACTTTTTAAAGGTATGAATCCCATTCATGAGGGTTAATCACTTCCCCAAAGTCTCCACCTTCTAATGCTGTCACCTTAGGAGTTATGATTTCAGGGGGTTGGGGGATGGGTACAGATACTCGGACCATGGCACAAGGGATCAAGAAGGAAACCAACATGAATTTTAGATGAAGTATCTAGTGATTAACTTTTGGGTTAATAATTTTTTTAAACACCCTAACTTTAGGGTGTTTACCCTTTCATAAATTTCATAAAGTATGTTTTGGGTCTAACTAGACAAATACATATCCATAGATGTATCTTGTAGTGTTCTTTATTAGGTATAGCCAATTATTCTTTTCTGTCTCCTTTGGACGTGCAAACTATATCAGTTACAAAGATCACAGGTCAAGAATTTCAGCATTGATTAAAACAATGAATATATAATTTATAATTATGAATTTAAAACTCTTATAACATTAGAGAGTTCTATGTATTCACTATATTGACAAGCCACAGATACATGTTCATATTTTTAATATGTCAGAACTATAGTCTTGCACATTCTGTTTTTTTATTCGAATTAATTGTTATTCACTTAAAATGTTGAAGATACTGACATGTGTTCATACTTTCTCTTTAGAGTCTGGAGTCTGCCATGGCCAGATTTGAGCAGATTTGTGAATTGGTTAAATTATACAGAAACAAAAACCTTAAATTGAATCCAGTTCTTACTGCTTCGTTAAACTACTTTTGCAATTCTACTTGTTGATGACATATTTAAATAAGAAATTTAAACCAGTGAGGAATAAGAAAGTTCAGTTGAGGTTGCTTTGGCTGTCCATGTGTTTAAAGGAGTGTTGCTTTGGCTGTTTGTTCCCATTTGTACCCAGCTAGAGCTACCAGTATGAGATGTATATTTTAAAAATGAAAAAGGAGCCTGTACAATGTTAAATTTCATTCACTTTAGATAGTAAATAGGACTCAAAGGTTTTAGAAGATGGTATATTATTTTTTCTTTTCCACCAATAGAGACAAGGGGAGCATTTGCAGAAATGTGATAAACTTGGCAATACTTTAGATTCTCTTAGCAAAAACGGGCTAACAGTAAAAAGCATGTACATTTTAAAACTATAGGTATAAACATATGCTTTATACATATCTTTTTCATGCAAACAAATCCTGGGCCTTCACATAATTTTTATTTAAGTTTACTGATGATAAGGTCACTGCTTTTTAATTTGAAAATTTCCATAGGTATTTCCTATTACAAACTTTGTGCACATTATCTCTTCTTCTTTCCTTCTGTTTCCTTTCTCCCTCCTTCCCTTCTTCTCTCCCTTTGTTCCTTCCTTGTTTATTTCCACTTGGTATTATGTGCCTGTGTTCTCATTTTCCTCTAATTGTCTCTTCTCTGCTTCTGCCAGTCTTCTTGGGTCCCCTTTTTGGATCACTCCGTACTCCTCTTTGGTTTCATCTCTCCACACTCGTCAGTCATTGGTATCATCTTGCCTGCTCATGCCTTTCTACCCCAGGCACCTGCACTCAGGTGCTACTTGATTTAGAGTTGAGTGTGGAAGGCCTCGGGCAGACAAAATGATTTCTCTGGGCTCTGGAGGAAGAACCTGGCGAACCTGTCCTGTTAGAGAATATGGAGGGGCTGAGGCAGGAGAACAGGCCGTGGGAGGACAGACCTGGGGGCAGTGGCCTGGCAGCCAGCCACAATGAGCTAGCTGCTCTGTCAAATCCTCTAGAGTAAATTTTCAGGCTCTCCAGTGTGCTGCACTTCAGTTTTCTTAATCATACTCCAGGAACACTTCCTGGATTTTTTTTTTTTCCTATTACAGTAGTTTTGTGTCAGCCACTGCTTCCCTACAGGATGGCTTTTTGGTTAAAGGAATATTTTACTATTTGTCTTGTTAGTATTTGTGGAAGATGATAATTCTGTACATTAATATTTTGCCCTTTTCCAAACTACCTTGTCTTCCCCCTCAAAAGAGCAACTACTTTAGCTGTGGATTTTCCCCCTTTTGATAGAATGAAATACTCTTAATCCCTCAGTAAACTAGCTGTCATCTGAGTAAGTCTCTAAGCCCAGGTGTTTCATTCTCTTCCCCCTAAGATTTTTGGGTCTGAACTCCAACTGCGTGAAGATACCAGTGGTGTGGTAATTCTTCCTGGTGGCCTTACCTGTAGAGTGCGGGCATGGCACCTGTGTATCCATCTGCCAGGACTTTGTGTCATGCAGGAAGTCCTGTGAAATTCCTGTGCAGGGTTAATCAAAGGTCACAGCTGTGAAGGGTCTCATTCTTCTGGCTGACATTCTCATTCTTCTCCTCCCTTATTAAAATGTGTGAAGAAGCCCTTTTAGCCTTGAATTCTTGCTGACAGGCTGACCCAGGGTTAGGCTGTTGGGTAAGGATTAGAACATTCCACAATATAGGTAGACCAAAAAAAAACACGTGGAAACTGGTACAGACCTGGCATTAGAAGGGGTCTTAGTGATGATATCCCAACCCTAGAAATGGGGTGCCTCTCATAGAAAACAGGGGGTTCCTAACCCCTATAAAGCATGACTAAAAGCATGAGCCCAGGAATTGGACATGCATGGATGCAGATCCTGGCCTTGCTGCCTATTAGCTGTGTGCTCTTGGATTCTAAACCTTCTGTGAAATGGGAATAAGAACAGTATCAACTTTCTAGGATTTTTATGAGGATTCAATGGGAAAAGGAATAAGAAATACTTAGCATATTTCCTGGCACACGATAAATGTTTAGTAAATGATTGCTGATTTTACTATTCATTTTCTACTCTACTATACTGCTTTCTAACTTTTTCTAAAGACCAAATCAAAGACTGTGACATATAATTGTCTTCTTTTTCACGACAGCACAATGTAAGGAGGATTGTGCACCAGGTGTCCTCACGTTAGAGTATGTGTCACGCTCCTGGGGATGCATGACGACTTTGTAAGGATGGACAGAAATAGTTTTGAGGATACCAATTTCCAGATCCTCATCTTCTGGGTTCCCCTTTCTAAAACAGACTACATCTGCAGTGAAAGTGTTAAGACAGGTTGTCTTTCCCACCTTCCTTTCACAGCCGCCCTTCTGCCATTTTATCACAGAAAGGCATCTGTCTTACCCATCTCAAATCTTATCATCCTGCCGTGTCCACAGGTGTAAAATCACTGGGGCCTCATGTAAAGCGGGTCAGTTTGACATACTGGTTTCAGCAAACTCTCCTTTAGTTAAGGTACCATAAACCCTCATCTCAGTAAGAGATGCAAGCTCAATAAAGTTTTACTTTTCATGCTTAATGCATTGAAATTGGAAGTAATTGTGTTGTTTTGATCATAGGTTATTAATGATATTTGTGTTGGAATCTTGTATACCTAAAGCTTAACGATCACAGGAAACTTTTTAAAATTAAATTTGAAAACTTATTTGCGTCTGCTAGAGTTAGTAATGAGACTCTCACACATGGAATTATATTACATTATGAAAACTTGGGAGGAGTTGAAATAGAAATGTGATTTCAAGGAGAAAGAAGAATAATGTAAAATATATGTTAAGGAAAGCTTACTTTTAAATGAATATTGATGGGTATCAAATCATTATGGTTTTTACATTCCATTGGATATATTTAAAAGTGTATAGTAACACATTTTGATATGTTTAGACTTACAATTAGCAGGAAAATACATCTTTTTAAGTCTTTAAATTTATAATAAAAAATATTAGATGTCAACTTAAATAGGTCTTGGGAGCATGGTTTTTAAATTTTGTTTTTTAGGAAGTACAGGGTTTCATTGGTTGGTATTTTACATATGCCTTACCTTTTGCTAATTTAATCTTTGAGAAACATGAATGTCTATCATGTGCCAGACTCAGTGCCAGGTGTACCGGAAGAGACTCCAGGTCCTGTCTTCACAGAATTCATAGATCAGCCTCCACTCTCTAGTTTAGAAACTGAATTATGATGGGAGCCACAACAATCAAATATGTGGCAGTTGAGATAGGTTTGCAGTGATTCAACTAACGATACCCCACCTCACTCCAAGTATGGTATTGTGTACATGGTTCCTGTAGGTACTATAGCTACAGAAAAGCTTCTCAAACTAGCGTCTTTATTTGTCAAATTTAATATACTGAAAGACTACTGAAACTTGGAATGGGAGAGGAGACTTTGTTTTCTTGTTTGGATGGATTTTTATAAAGAGCACTTGTGTTCCATGGAGTCTTTATGGAAAATAGTGTTCAAATTACTTTCTTAGTGCGTGAGCCTGGACAATAAGGTCTCAGAGTGGTGAATTCATTTTCTTTATTATCAGATTTCTTTATTTATGATTTGGGTGATTAATTTGATATATATTTTAGGAATATCCAGAAGTAAGACTAGAACAGAAAAACTCAATAGGATCGTGTTCTAGACACTTTCACTTCTTCAGTGTTGAACCATGCTAATTTATTCATGGATTAAATGTTATTTGAGGGTGTTGAGAACAGAAAATTAATGTGCTAAATTCAACACAGAAGTTTTCTTCATTTTTGAAGGGCATAGAGTTATGCCTTACATAATAAAGAAACTTAAAGTAAATGAATTAAACTCTATTGTGCTTTTTCTCCTAGGTGAAAAGAAATGGATTATCTCAGACAGTAAGCCAGGAGGAAAGAAAGAGACAGGAGGTATGTTTCCCCCCAGCAGATGCTTCAGAGCTCTGAAGTATGCATGTGGGTGTGCCCTCTTCTGTCCTTTCACCTGCTATGTGTGCTTGTTCAGTGTTGTCCTTTGGAAATGTATTTGTTTTCTTTTTACAAAAGCAGTTAGTGATCATTGTGAAATAAAGCTACACATAAGCCTTCAGATAAGAAAAAAATTTAAATATCTCAACATCATCTGAAGTCAAACAACAAAGCACCTAGTCCAGGTATTTAAACTGGAAGAAATATGTTGAAAAATGAAGTTGACATTAGGTCCTGGAATTGAAAAAAGGTGTTAGGGGAAAAGCTGGTGAAATCTGAATAAAGTGGGTACTTTAGACAAATGTACCCTGTTTATGTAAGGTACCTTGGTTAGGGGAAGCTGGGTGAAAGATACAAGGAACTCTGAACCCTCTTTGCAAATTTTCTGTAAATCTAAAACTATGTTTATTTAATTAAAAATAAGACAGATAATACTAGAGTTTTACAGCTTGAAGTTTAAATAAATGCAGTTTAAGAAAATTGCTCATTGTAATAACATTGTGAGATTCTCAAAGCACTTTGCTCCTGCCTTATGCGTATGTGTGTGTATATATGTGCATATATAAAAAATCTGTGCATATACATACATATAAATTAATTCCACAAAGGACACAAGAATATCCTTTTCTTATTTCATTGGCATGGAATAAAGCAAAAATACAAAAGGGCAGTATAGTGACTTTTTTTAAGTTTAAGGAAACATAGTATAGAACTTTGGTATACACATCCACTGAGAATGAATGAATGTATTACATTTATAATTTCTCTTCATATTTTTTAAAGAAAATAAAATTTTTGATGAAGTAGAATTCCTATATTTCTACATACTCCCCTTTAGTCCCATTCCCTTCTTTTCCTCCCCAGAGACAACTATAATTGTGAATTGATGCATAGCCTTCCAATCTGTGTTTTTAAATCATGTGTTATATATACACGTACACAAAGACATTTGTGTGTGTGTGTTAAAATGTATATAAATGGTATGATTCTGTACATATTTTTTGGTTACTTGCTTTTTGTACTCCAAGATACTTAATCCTATTTGGACATTTCTGGTCTTTTAAATCTTATATATTTGAACGATATCTATTTCTTTTGTATTCTGAAAATATTTATTCAGACTCGTTATGTCAAAAAGTAATGACAGCAGCAAATCTAACTTTATGGTTCCTTAAATTAAACTCTCAATTACCTTTTCATGTGATCTATTCTAAATAGTTTATTCTGTCTTTTTGCCCAATTTTAGTATTTTGGATTTGGTTACACAAGCTTTTGTTGTTGAAAATATTTTAAGTCATTCCAAGGCACCATATCCATCAACAATCTGCAACTTTTGGTCAGGGAGGAAGAATTTTCTTTAGTTTGCTTTATATTGTATTTCTTGGGGATCATCGTATTGATTGAATAGAATTACGCAAGACACAATTTAGGTGAGACTGTTAATGTTCTTATTCCTTACTCTTCAGATAGTTACATCACTTAATTCCCTGGAGCGCAGCTGAGACTAGAACAGCACATTTAAGTGAGACCCAAGTCCCTGCACCTTATGGATGCTAAAAAGGGAGGTGAACACGGAGATTAGCACTTCTAACGTGACTTACAAAGTATGTGCCACCCATCAGCAGCTGGGCATCCACCTGCTTTGCCTCCCTTGCATCCCCCAGCCTCAGTCAGAGCCCTCCCCCTCCAGTGCTCTTGGGGCAAGAGCTTGAAGAGGTAGAGCCCTGGAGGTCAGGGGGATGAAAGCAGTGTTACTGGGGAGCTTTCCAGGAAGGATGTGAATCTCAGGCCGAGGAATTCTCCCTGCATTGCCATTTTTAGAGGATCTGAATTTGGTTTTGTTAAGGAGCTAGATGAATTCCTTACACAGGGCGTTGGTGTCTGTCCACATGTGTGGGTTGGCATTTCATCATTAACACTTATCAGGAAAACCACTGTGTACCTGACACCAAGAGTTTCTGCAGAGGGGTCCTTTGCTCCTTGAGACACTGAGGAGAGTAGAGAGGGTGCCTTGTTGAATGGATGGAATTAATTTCAATTGTATGAGTTTATAGAAAAGAATTTCTGTGGCTGATAAGAACCTTTAAAGGGTAGGTAAAGTCATGCCAGAATATTTGCTGTTATTGACTGCAAATTAGTCAGATTAAAACATAGGGAGAGAAAGGGCACGCATGAGAGGGGAGTGAAGGAAGACATTTGTGAGAAATTTTCTCTGAATCCCAAGTGATGACCATAAATCCTTACTGTCCCTGAAGCAGCATGCTTTGAAAGCAGGGCTGGAGGAGGTGACCCCAAAGGTTAATTAGTGTCACACAGATTTTATGACATGTCCTGGCTTCCTTCCATAGATTCTGCCCCATGGCAAAGGCATGACCTCAGGATGCAATGTCAAGTCATTCAAATGCTTTCATTTTTTCATATATACACTGCAGGCAGTGACTGTTTCTTGAGATTTGGATATATGTGCCTTATATAAAGACAATAGTTTGGTAATGTAGTTTTCTCAATGCTTATCTTTTTGCACTTTGCAAGATATTATGTCATTCTTATGGCAGAATTACGAGAGCTGTATTTATTTCTCCAATTAAAATAATTAATAATACATTTCTCTTTCCTTCTTACCAGGCTATCTTTGAAGTCATATCCTCTGAACATTCATATTTACTCAGCTTGGAAATCTTGATTCGAATGTTTAAAAATTCTAAAGAACTGAGTGACACCATGACTAAAACTGAGAGGCACCACCTTTTCTCCAACATTACCGATGTCTGTGAGGCAAGCAAAAAGTAAGTGCGCTTCAGTCTGCCAAGAGGTTGCATACTAATAAATATGTCTTGTTATTTCTAAAGAAAGGCATTTAGGGTTATAAAGTCTCTCATTCATTCAACTGGCTTTGGTCTTCCTTCCTTGAAATAAATTTTAAGATATCTTGTAAGTTTGATGCATGCACAGGTGCTTAATATGTAATGAATTGTCACAGCAGACAGCTGTCTCAGGTCTCTTTATTCCTTTTCTGCCCCCCACTCTTTCCTTCTGATTACATCAAGGAAAGAGTCTTGGTTTGAGGCTAGTCTGTGATATTTGTCTATTTTAGTAAAGAAAGAGTAGGCCTCAGGCTTATGGCTTTCATAGGCAGTATCTGGATAGCATTTAACATTTTATTTTCATTAAGAATTTTTTGTTTTACTTTTTATCATTAAAAGTAGATAAAATCATATAATAAATTTTCACACAAAACTTACATTTAACAATTATTAAAATATTTTCATATTTGCTTATGTATTTTTTTTGTTTAAGTATCTCCAAGTATATAGAAACAATATTTTACTCATAAATAATTCAGGATTCAGCTCTTATAAATAAGGACATTTGGTATAACTACAATGTTGTGGTAATACTTATTATTGCTTTTATGATTTTATTCTACTTAATTTTTGTATGTATAATAATAAATTTATATTTTAAAATTCCAAAGATACAAAAGATTCTATAGTAAAAATGTTATTCATATACTGTTCCCTGGCCACCTGAAAGACAAGTGTCAACATTTGTTTTCTTTTGTATCTCTTTAGAAATGGTTTATGATTATATAAGAAAACATATTTTTTGCATGTTTTTACTTAAATGGTAGCATACTATAAACACTGCTCTTCCTCTTACTTTTTTCACCTCTATCCTGGAGATCATTATATGATGGTACATTAAAAGTCTCCTCATTCATATTTATGTTTTTTTCTTTGCAATTGTTTGTTGAAGAGATCAGGTCATTTGTTCTGTAACATTTCTCAGGAGGCACATAACGTGTGAGTGGTGGTCAATATGAGATGCATTAATTCTTTAAGGGTTATGAAATGATGTTACCCTAATTTATCACTCTTTATTAACTTGTTAGCTGGAATATTTCTATGAAGGGAAATGTTCATTGATCTATTAATGTACCCAGTGGTAAATTTTGTGTTATTGTACTTATTGATCCTGAAATTGTCCCATTAATCTCAATGATTTTTGATCATTTTCTTGCTATATGATATTTTAAGATGATAAAGGATCAGGTTTTATAGTTCTTGCTACAGACTTGGAATCAGCCATTTCCCCAGAGAGCTCTGGTGTCTTGATGTGAAGTGGTATTTTAAGATCTCAGTGTGAGTGCTAGGAGAGCTGGTTGGTTAGTGGTTTCAGGCTGTTTCAGTAGGTAATCAGACAAAAAGTCCAGACTCGTCTACGAAACAAGGTATATTCAAAGAAACCTATCAGTACTTAAGATTTATCAAAATGTATATATGAAATATGTGGTTTTTTGTATATCAATTATATCTCGATAAAGCTTGAACAGATTTAAAAAAAAAAAAAATCCTAGCTTCTATGCCTGTCCCCTCTACCCCGTTCCCTCCTTGTATAGAACAAAAAAGTGGTTTATCTTTTTTCAAATTTTTTACTTTTTTTATTTCAGCATATTTTATCTTTGTTTTTTAATATAAGCATATACATATGCATATTTGTATTCCCCTCACTTCCCTAGATAAGTGAAAGGATATTCTACACATTTTTCTCAACCTTTCTTTATTCACATAACAATATATAATAGAGATTGCTCCGTAGTAGTTATACCTCACTCCTTTTTCCAGCTGCATGATTCTCCACAGAGTGGCTGTGTCATAGTTTATTCATCCAGCCCCTTATCTGTGGGTAGTAGGTTTATTTTCAGTCTCACTGTTACAAGGAGCCCTGCTCTGTGCTTATGCCCTGCTGCTCTTTAGCCATTGTGTCTTTGGGATGGATAGATTCCTAGCAGCAGGATTACTAGATCAAAGGGTAAATGTGTGCAGTTTTGTCAGATATTGCCAAATTCTCCTTCATGGCGATTGTACCATTTTGCAATACCACCAAGAGTAGATCAATACCTGCTTTCCCAAAGCCTTTCCAGCAGAGGATGTCAACAAACCTTCAGATTTTTGTCAATGTAATAGGAAAGAAGGATTATCTGAGTGTAGTTTTAGTTAGCATTACCCTTATAAGCCTTTCCATATGAATAAGAGCCATCTGGAACGTGTCAGTAAATATTAAACTAATAATATTCCTCTATAATGTTGAAATGAATTAAAATTTGAGATAAGCACTGAATTTATATCAACAAAAGTGGAAGAAGGAAGGAGTTTTCTTACACTTGCTGAAAGCCAAGAATATTTGCTTTGACTAGATCAGCAGCGTTAACATATAAGTTCAGTTTAGCTAATCACAGAGAATTATCTGCTTAACGAGAAGGAGAGTGAAAAAGTATTAGCATTTCTTCTGCTCAGGAAGATAGAAGCTATTACAGGCATCTTATCTTAAAAAGTTGATAAAATCATAGAAGTAGAAATGATGATCACAACTGAATTCATCAAATAACAAAATATTAGAATCCAAGATGCTCCCTGAAGCTTGAAGAACATATACATTCATATATTTAGTAATTATTTTAGTTATTTTTTATGGGATACTTACTTATACCAAGCTTTGTATTACAGCCTTTTCAACAGAGTATTTATATATAGCTATATAGATTGCTCTTAATGAACATGAGTCAAAGTCTTAGGATAAATAACAGAAGTATTAATGTAGTTTATGGTTAGTAAGCATGTAAAACTTGTCACTCTAAGAGGACAGTAAAACTGAAAATGGAAAATTCTAAAAGGATTGGGACATGTACTGCAATGTGAATTTAGTTTAATGAGCTATATATATCTATATAATGGACAATTATATAACCAATAAAATGCTTTAAATGAATATTTAATAATAGAAATTTTTTCATAATATATCCAGATTATAAAATAGATCTAAAGAGTAGGATTTCATATTATATTAGATTTTAATTATTTGGAAAGTAATTTATCAAAAGCAAAAAGGATAATTATCTTTGGGTGATAGAATTGAGTTATTTTTTGTCTTTGTGGATTTCTGTAGTTTTGGCTTGTACAATAAACATCATATTTATATAGTCAAAGAAGGCAAGAATAGGAAAAACAAGCATTGGAGAATGTGGGCCAAAAATAAAACAGGGGAAGATACTGGAAAGTTTATGGCCGACAAATCTGTAATTGCTTAACCTTGAAACATCATTTGATTTAAATTATAGATTAAAATATAATTTCAATCACTTACAAAATTTAAATCATCTATGACTTTGCTAAAAGTTTTATTTCTATAGTAGCTTATAGTAAGGGGCTGTTTTGAACATTTTTGTCTATTATTTATTAGAAAAGAAAACTCAGAAACTTCTCAGCGTTCATTAAAAGAAAAGAAAGAAATATACTTATCTGTTACATTTTTGATTTGTTTTTACTAGAAATGCAATGCTTTAATTTGAATACCTGCCTTTATGATAATTTGATCTCTGTTATAATTTATTTTAACTAAGAATGTTCAGCTTTTTCATGATAAAATTATGTCTGTATTGTAATAACTTATATTACAAAAGTTTGATTTAATTTGAAACACACGTCAGAGACAGTCTTTTTAAATTTCAAAGTACTCAGAAGACTTGTGAAGGCCATTTCGTGACGTAACGCCTACTCGTTGAACTTCAAGAGTAACTCTCAACTTTTGATAATGATTTTACTTAATGTGCTACCCGTGAGTTTCCAATTCTAAGAAAATATAAGATAAAATCTTGGATAAAACAAATGATATGATCAGTTTCTGAATTAGGTGTTACTGAGCAAGCAGGGCATTGTTAAGTATGTCATACCCAAGGCTATCTTCATTGTTTTACTTTTACCGAATGAAAAATTATAGCTGTAGGTGATGGCATTTTTGGTATAGGCTGAGATCAGAACATCCTCACAACCAAATTAACAATGCGTCAGGTTCCCTTTATCATGGATTAGGTTCTTGACTGTTTGCCAATAAATAACACTAAGAAGGTCTTCTATATAAGTGGACATTGCTTTAAAACAGACAAGTCAGAGGCAGTAATTAACTCTGATTCTGTGTGTGTGTGTGTGTGTGTATCAGTAGTGTGTCTCTATAAAATTATTTTTTTCTTTATAAAAAATTGTTCATTTCAGTGAACACTTATGGGTCCTCCTGTCCTGCAAGGCTCCTCAGTTCCAGGGCATTTCAGCTGGTGGTGTCTGCCCAGTCAGTGACTGTTTGTCCTCGGAGGGCCCATGGTGGCTGGTGGCACTTCCCCAGTGTGTGTGCAGAGGCATTTCAGCCTAGGGCACTTCCCCTGAAACAGGAGGGTTTGGGTCAGGCTGAAGGTTATGGGCGTAAGGCCCTTGGTGAGAATCAAAAGGGAGGATGAGAGCAGATGGTGAGGGCCTTGGTGTGCCCTGCTGAGGAGTTTTTCCTATTTCCTGAGGGCTACATGGAAACGTTTAACAATTAAGTAGGGGACTGACTTTGTGACATCAGAGAGGGAGAGAACGGTGTGACACGGAGAGGGAGTTGCGTTAGCAGTTAGCAGGAAGGTGAAAATGGTGGAAGATTTGAGGCAATGGAAGTAACAAAGCCAGCTATGGTGGGAACTGGCTGGGGACTCAAAGGCCTTGAGAGATATTTAGAACACAGACTCTTGAGGACTTGCTGAGAAAGTGGGAGAAATTTAGTTTGTCCCCAGGTTTCTGCCTGGCTGACTGTGTGATTGGAGGTTGGATTAGCCAAGATACAAGAGAAATGGGCTGGGGCTTAGTGAGGAAGACATGACATTCAGTTTGGAGCATGTTAAATTGGAGTGACTGTGGGACATGAGAGGAGGTATATAGTTGAAAAGAGAAAAACAGATTACAACTCTAGAAAAATCTTGAGTAGAGATGTAGATTTGAGTCATCGGGGTGGTTCTCGGCACTTTGGGTTCAGATGAGATTACTAGGTCTTATAGCAGTGGTTTGTAAGTAGTGGTGGTGGCAGTGGTATTTTCCCCCAGGGGTATTTGGAAATGCATTTTTGGTTGCCCCAATGATTTAGGGGCTGTTACTGGCATTAGTAGGTGAGGGCCAGGGTGCCAGGCATCCTGTAATTGTCAGAACAGTCCCAGACAGGCATGAATTGTCCCACCCAAATGCCAGTAGTGTTTCCTTGAGATGCAAAGAAGGCCAACGTCATAATTTTGGTGGAGAAACACTTAGCCTATGTGGGTTGGGACAGAAACAAAGTAACTAGCATCATAAGAACTGCATAATGTGCATGGACCTTTATCAAGTCCCTTGGCTGTGAAATTTTTCTCTCTTGTTTATACCTTCCTGTTACCCTCTTTTTTAGTGTCATGGGCCTGGCAACTGCTCCTTGAAAGGTGTATGTGGGAAGGTAGCTGGAAGCCTAGTGATCCTGTATTTGTCCCTCCTAAGAAGGGTGCCACTCTTTTCTTTTTCATGGGATGACTGGAGCTAATCCTTTAGATTTAGGTAGTACCTCTATGGCTTTGGATCCATTCCAGGACAAAGGCTTTGACTCCTAACTCTGGACTAACTTTCTTCCTCCTTAACTATGCTAACCTCTTCTCTCTGACTCAAATTCATGAAATGTTCCTGGATTCATGACTTTCTGCCTTTTGAGGACATGAGATGTCCCAAAAGCCTAATCATACCATGAAAAAGGGAGTATTAGATATCCTCTTTCATTTAGAAGTGAATAGGCTTAATTTACAACTAAATATCACACATAGTATATGCTTTGCCTGTTTGCATATTTTTTGTTTTTATTTTTTGGTTCTTTCCTCACGAATCTGTGTTCATTTAGAATAATTTATAGATAATTGCCATATTAGTAGGAAAAGACCTATAAATGTGACCAATTTACAATAGGTTGCAACAGAATATGATTTAATACCAGTTGTTTTTTTATATTTAAGATATATCCATGATAAAAGACTGATAACATCAGGAAAGGAAATTGTCTTTTGTACAAGACTGAATATTAACTCTACTGCTTTGTTTAGAAACTTCAAGGTCTAAGAAAGATCTTTTGTGTTGGAAAGTTTCCTGCAAAATGGAAATTCAATGGATCTTTGCTAAGATGTTTTATAAAATGGTGTGTTTTTACCCTCAATTCTAAGTTTTCATTCTAAATATCTAGATTATGCTAACAATCTTTCATTTAAACTTTTTCAACAACAGGGTATGTGGTTATTATCACCCTATAAAAACTATACTAAAGAACTTTGCAAGGTGCTTATTTCGTTTTCCCATTACAAAGTTAAAACATTGATATTTCTTTGGAAAGCCATTTAAAGCTAAAACTACGCTTGTCTTCAATTTCTGCAGAGTAAAGGAAAAATATCCATCAATGTGCTTTTGTGTCCTAAGGAACTGAATTTGTTCCCAACATATAATGAGCAGCTAATGCCAAATTCTCCAGTTTCTGCTTTGTGTAGCAGGGTAAATTACAATAATAGTAAACATACGAAACAGTATTTACCCAGCACTTGATTCTCTGGCAGATTTTCCCCTAATTTTAATCAGATTATATTAAAATTGAAATATCATGGACATTACAAACTATTTTAAGTGCATATACTTTAATATTATTTTAGGAAATGAGTTCATGTTATCAAAATGACGTTTTATCCAAATAATAGCATAGCCAATCTGCATTGTTTTCTATTTGATAACTAATATTCTAAACCTTAATGCATTAACCAAATAATAAATAGTAAGCCTTCAAAAGGTTTTTTATAGTATAAATATTAGCATTTCATCCTTCCTGACTAATTCTTAAAGCTAAATTTTAAAAAGAAAAACATATTAAATTTAACTAGGCCAGAGAATATGGAACTCTTTAAGTTGTAGAACCTGTTTAATTTTTGCCCTGAAGTAATAGCTGTCACTGATGTTTTTTGTTAGCAAATGTTCTCTCCTTACTCAATATATACTCAATATAAGTTTACCACAGAATAGTTGGTAAATGAAGCCATTCCCGTATTTTCCTTAATATAGGGGAAACTATTTCTAAAACCAATTTTTTCAACTGACAGTTGAAAGACAGTGACGTTCAGAAGCTACTCTTTATTACACTTTTTGACTTTTTCTCTATCCTGAGAAAGATGAACAAGGAAGCTCATTTGAAATTCACCTCCAGTACTCCACAGTGACATGGACGTTCTAGTCCACGTTGTTTAGCTCTTACCAACAACCAGTGTCTGAAATAATAGTAAAAGAAATCAGTGGTAATTATGTAGCATTTCAAGTAGAGAAATAAGGACTACAGATGTCTTAAATAATAGATGCATCCCTTTTGGTTGAGACTGCAGAAAACCAGTGTGGGATCTGAAGTGTTTGTAAAATTGAACAGGAGGCATTGCCAGTTAAAGTGTTGAAAATTTGACCATATGAGATCAATTTTGGTGGATTTATTCATAAGTTGGAAAAAAGACTGGTGAATATTTTACTGTAAAATGTTTCTGTTAAAATGGAACCATAGTCTTTGCTTCCCCCCCCCCAGCTTTTTTCACATTTAAAAAAATTTTTAATTTTTATGGGTACATAATATATATGTTTATGGGGTGCATGTTTTGATACAGGCATACAATGTGTAATAATCAAATCAGGATAATTGGGGTTTCTATTAGCTCAGGCATTTTTTCATGTTAGGAACATTCCAGTTCTACTCTTTTAGTTATTTTAAAGTATGCTATAACTTATTGTTGATAGTGTTTGAAAGTGGGAATGGAGGAGTCAAAGCCTGTCTGTCATAGCAGATTTGTAAGGGTTATCAAGTCAATCACTGTTGATTATTATGTTGAAGTATATGTGGACTGTGGAAAGGAAAACTGGAAAAGACTATAAATAGATCAATCCAAATGATTTCTCTATATACAGGAAGGTTATAATTAAAAAAAAAAAACATACCCATATAAAAGGATGGCTGATTAGAGACATGCACTTACCTTCACTCGTTCTAAAATCTCTGTTAAAAATGATGGGAAAGCAAATGCACAAACAAGGATAAAGAAGGCAAAAAAAGAAAAGAGAGAGAGAGAGAGAGAGAGACAAGAGCAACAATATTTTGGAACCTGAAAAACCCAAGATGGATGCTCAGTAACAATTTCAGGCAATCCAAGAAAGCTTAAATCTAAACTGGTAGTGCAGTAAGCCAAGAAACGTCCAGACTTAAACCCCAGAACTTCTGAAAGGTACAGGAATTGATGATGAAGTTGTTAAAGGTGTGACTAAAACCGGGAGTTTTGGAAAGTCTGTTTGAGAAGTAGTCAGACCCTGGATTCCCTGTTGACCGCAGCAGCAGGGCAAAATTGGTGCACACTGGACTGGGAGACTCAGGCCCACCTGAAGAGGGGACTACTGGACAGGAAACAAGGATATAGTGACAGCTGGCACCTGAAGTCTCCTGCTCCCACTCTCCCTTAGGAGCTGTGGTAGCCAGGTGCGTGGGTACCCTTCTTCCTTTTTTGTCAAATGGTGATTGGCATAGCGTAGGTTAAGTAACATTTATCAATGGTTTTTATGCTCAAATATATCGTTATTACCACTGTTGTTAAGTTTTTTAATTTAAAAATGTTAAGGACATACATGTGTTTTGTTATAGGGATACTTTTATAATGTTTAAGTCAGGGCTTTTAGTGTGCCCGTCACCCTGATAGTGTTCATTGTATCCAATCATTATTATTAACTTTTGCAAGAAGCAATAAGTTGAGGATTACAACACAAATATCTAAAACCTTAAGCTTTAAAAAAGATAGCCATTTTAGTAACATGTTAGGTAAATACTTACTGACTCTAAATAGAGCTCAGTTTCTCCCTCTGTTTAATAAGGATGATAGTATACCTAACCTCATAGGATTGCTTTGAGAATTAAATGAGATAATACATGTAAAGTGCTTAGCGTAACACTTGGTAAGCCCCCAAACGACGATTTTTTTATGATGTTACTGTCATTTTGATCATCTATGTTTGGTATTCTGAAATGTCTCTAGGTTTTGTATTTGTCAACTTTTGGATGCATTAATACATCATATATTGGCTTCTACCAGCATTGTTCTAGGATTAGCTTAAAGAAGAGATCTTGTTTCATACAGAATCTAGTGCAATGGTTTGCATGAGTTTGTTTTTAAAGATGGTTGTGCCACAGTATTACAACATTTTAGCAATCATTTTTATTTTAATATTGAATGAAATCAAAGTAAACAGACTCTTCCATAATCATAATACATATCAGTTGTGACTGAGATTAAGACTAGATAGAATCTGACCTATACGTTTCCAACCAGCCTGGTCTTTTCCTTGTGAGTGGTAGATTCCTTGGCCCAGTGCTTCAGAGCAGGCCCTGGCATGCTCCAGCTCTCAGTTAGGCAGTTCTGGCTACTTTTTGCAGGCATTTGGGCTGACTACATTCTTTTTTAACTTTGTGCATTGCTTTTGCAAGCTCCAAGAGTCTGTGGATTCTGAGTTGTCACATGTAGATTTATGCTGGATAACAATCCTGGTTGGGACCTATTAGAGTGTTACCAAGCTCAGTCATTAGCTGTTATCAGTTTTAATGTAGGGTAGAACTTTGTGGAAAAAGAAACAAAGGCTGGGGTTTAATTGCAGTATTTCATCTGCATTGCATTTACAGCTGTGGAGTTTGAACCATTACATGGATTTTTGACTCTGCCAGTTGTGAGTAAAACAAGCAGGACCACACAGTTTTTCAGGCTGATGGAAAAGATTTTAATGTAAACTTTGTGATCTAGCCAAGTTAAATCTAGCACTTGATTTAAGCACAAGGAGGATGGTTGATGTATTGCATTTCAAAAGCAAATTCTCTTAAGCTTTCTAGTTGCTTATTGTGGGATGTTGCTTCTAATTGCTTACATTAGTTATTTGCATCTGGGCCTCAATTTTGTATTTTTCCAACACTTTTCTTATTTCATATGCTTTAACCCCCCTAGCATGCTGTGACGTACACCAAGTCCTGGAGTAATGTTGTTTTATTCAATGTCGTTTCATTATAACATTTATGAGGGAAAAAAAAAATCTATTCCTGGCCAGGACCATTTATTGTCTGTGTGGAGTTTGCATGTTCTCCCTATGTCTGTGGATTTTCTCAGGATACTCTGGTTTTCTCCCACATCCCAGAAATGTGCATGGTAGGTGAATTGGCGTGTCTAACAGCCCCAGTCTGAGTGAGTGTGGGTGTGTGAGTGTGCCCTGCAGTGGCTGGTCCAGGGTTGGCTCCTGCCTTGTGCCCTGAGCTGCCAAGGTAGGCTCTGGCCACCTGTGACCTTCTACTGGAATAAGCTGTTTCGAAAAGGAATGAATGAATACAAATTATTGTAAAATACACATTCATACAATGTATGATCATCATACAGATGCCAACAATAAATGATGCGATATGGAAGCGCTCAAGTGAGCCCGCCGTATCTGTGATAGTTTTTGAACTGTGTGGTGGTAGGAGGTGCCCCTTACGCCACTTTGCAAACATTTATTCCTTGATTTAACCCACTGCCACTACAACTGCCGTCACTCACTGCTTCACCAAGTATTGGATAAATAATTATCTTACTTGTCTTTCCTTCACATTTCTTAAATGTATGTATAGCTCACATTTATTTCAGTGTTTCATGTTAGAAGTCTTTGGGGTCTTTATTTAGAAGTCTGGTGATGTTTTTGTGATCAGAATTACCCCGTAGGAACTAAACTTTTGTACCCTTGTTTATATCGGTTAGCCTATGGTAAAATCAGTTTTGCTATATATTGTTTCACTTGAAGTCGCAATTAAGTTGACCTATGGACAGCTTTAAGTGAGGACTTACCATACCGTCATTACGCTTTTGCAGGTGAGGAGATTGAGATCCAGACTAATGATGTGGATTTTCTTATAGTTATTCACTTAAATAGAATTGAGACTAGTGGGTTTTTTGATTCTTCAGAATGCATTGGCATAGACTACTTGTTCAAAAATACACATATATTTTGGCCAGGCGCTATGGCTCACGCCTGTAATCCTAGCAATCTGGGAGGCCGAGGCGGGCGGATTGCTCAAGGTCAGGAGTTCAAAACCAGCCTGAGCAAGAGCGAGATCCCGTCTCTACTAAAAATAGAAAGAAATTAATTGGACAACTAAAAATATATAGAAAATATTATCTTGGCATGGTGGCACATGCCTGTAGTCCCAGCTACTCGGGAGGCTGAGGCAGAAGGATTGCTTGAGCCCAGGAGTTTGAGGTTGCTGTGAGCTAGGCTGTTGCCACGGCACTCACTCTAGCCTGGGCAAGGGTGTGTGACTCTGTCTAAAAAAAAAAAAAAAAAAAAAAAAGAAATCACATATATTTTAGGTGAGTTAAGGTTTCAGTCTAAAGAAATAAATTTTACTTTAGACCTCTGGTAGAGATTACACATCTGGAAAATTATTAGAATATGTTCCTTTTGGTGTACATCACCCATGGAGCTAGTCATAGAGAT
>CAUYRT010001865.1:0-89393 GCA_963574885.1 Lepilemur ruficaudatus
CTGTACACCTCGGTAAATTCACTGAAAATCATTTAATTGTACACTTAAAATGGAGTGTTGGTTGTACGTAGATACAGTTGGAGCACTATGTATGTACTCTCTGGACTACTTTGACAGAGTAGTTTTTTGAATGTAACAAGATAAGTCAACTTGAGTGATAATATATTTTGGGAAATCAGCTCACTACAAATTGTGACTGTTAACATTGTACTGCAAATGCTTTGTAGTTTTCCCCCAATAAAATTTTCGGAAGAGAAAAAAAAAAGTGTAGATTACTATATCTAAAAAAAAAAAAAAAAGAATTGGAGGCAGTGCTCAATTAGCATTGATCATAAAATTCTATTTCATGAATTTATTTTTTAAATAAAAATAATGAAAGTAAATGAAGCCTAAGTTGACCAAATAATTAAACCCATCCTCAGAAAAAGATAAAAGCATTTAAGCACCTCAAAGATTGATCAGAATCTGCTATTTATATAACCCTGAGCAACAGCTGTGGACTGAATTGTAGCCTCCCCAAATTCACATGTTGGAGACCTAATCCCCCCATGTGACTATCTGGAGATAGAGTCTTTATGAGGTAATCAAAGTTAAATGACGTCCTAAGAGTGGGGATCTAATCCAATAGGACTGTGGCCTTATAAGAAGAGGAAAAGTACATATATCAAAAGAATAGGAAAGGGGGCCGGGGGCCGTGGCTCACACCTATAATCCTAGTGCTTTGGGAGGCCAAGGTGGGAGGATTGCTTAAGGCCAGGAGTTTGAGACCAGCCTGAGCAACATGTCGAGACCTCGTCCCTATAAAAAATAGAAAAATTAGCCAGGCGTGGTGGCTGTGCCTGTAGTCCCAGCTACTCAGGAGGCTGAGGCAAGAAGATCGCTTGCGCCCAGGAGTTTGAGGTTGCAGTGCGCTATGATCACGCCACTGCCTTCATGCCAGGGCAAAAAAGTGAGAACTTGTGTCCAAAAACAAAAAAAAGAAGAGGAAGAGAAAGAGGTTTCCCCACCCCTCTCTTACCATTCAAGGACACAGTGAGAAGGTGGTTGTCTGCAAGTCAAGAAGACAGCTCTCACCAGAAAGCAATCCCTGCCAGAAACCTTGATCTTGGACTTTTCGGCCTCCAAAACTATGAGAAAATAAATTTCTGTTGTTTAAGCCACCCAGTGTATGATGTTTTGTTATGGCAGCCTCAGCTGACTAATATAGCAACCTAATTAAACCTCTGCAGGCCTCTGTTTGCTTATCTGTAAAATGGGAGGGTGAGTCAAAACAATTGCTAAGATTTTTTCCAAATCTAACATTAGGTGACTGATTTCCCATGAAACCCTGAAATTTCATGAAGAATCTGTCTGCATCTCTGTTATCTCACACACTCAAAAAGTCTTATCTTGAATAAGGAAAAACAACACACTGAATAAATAATCCACAGGACAATTAGCTACCACAGATATAGCAAAATCTATAAATAGACATCCTCACCTGCTAAAAACATCCACACACTGAACATTATTATAGGGCCAGTGTTACTCAAACTTTGGCCATTTAAGTTTTATGTCAAATCTAAGTACCGATATTTTTATTCACTTAAAACTTGTCTTTAAAAGGAATTTAAGTTGTCTCACTTTTTTGTAATTAGCCACACTCTATGCAATCATATGCTTGAGTATGCTAGTTTTATGCATTTTTCCAATAATTGTTAAAAGAAATGTACAGTCCACTAAATTAAATTAAATTCTACCAAACATCATCTATAATTGTGTGATACACCCTCAGTGGTATACATACCTAAACTCTGGAAAATACCAGAGTAGCTTATGAAAACAAGGATATCAAATTTGGTCTAGAATATTAGATTTTGAGTTTACAGGAAACTACTATAGTAACACATTGCATTTATTAAGATAGAAAATCACCAATTGTTATAGCCATTATTCTTTCATTAGTCAGAGAATCTGATTCCTTACATTATTTTTAAAATGGGACAATAGGACCACCAGTCAACGGGTAGAGTTTTTGTTTTACATCTGAATTAGCATAAATCCCACTCTCATCATGCCAAGTGTTGATGCCAAATCTTTTGGAACCATCGAGATCTGTGAACTGAGAACGGCATTTTCTGTGGACTATGGAATAATCATATTGACAAGGATAACCCTATGAGGGAAAAAAAAGAAATAACATTGAATTACTGAACTATGTAAAAAGGAGTGCTCTTCAAAAGTTGATCTTTAATATATTATTCTATGATCAAAGATTAATTTTTAACAATTGATTAATTTGGTTTCTCAAATAACAAACACTTTAATGGAAAAAAATGGTCATTGCATTTATAAGTACTTCAAATACTGAAGGAAGAACATAGTTTATGGCTGTTTTATTTATGAAACTAAAAAGTTGAATTATTATACATGTAAAAACTTTTCTAAACCACAAATAGCATAAAGAACAATTTAAATTTTATGATCATCTAAATAAGACCAAAACAATTGGTCTAACAATTTAACTACCATTCAACACATTTCTTAAAATATAAGTTATGACTGTTCCAAAGAATAATACCTTGGGTTATAGCTTCAACAGTTGCTACCAAATCATACTTCCCATGACAGTGGTAAATGCCAAGCTCTAAGATTTATTCCTATGAAATATTTACCTCAACATAACCCAGTATAGTGTTTAAGATGTTTATCCTTAGGCCACTTCATAAAAGCTTCATTGTAATAAAATGAGATATTATCATTGACCATTTCCCAAAAGAAATATTGATTCTTTCAGATTATACCAGGGGCGATCGCAGACCTGGAACATAAAACCTTTTAACTGATTACCTAATTTCTGCTTTAAATTGTTTCTAATTTTAAAACACTAGGACAATATTGAAATTAAATCACCAAAGCTATAAAACAATGAAAGAACACCAAAGTAGTTCTGATCTTAGATTGGTTTTGTTGAAAATAATTGAAATTTTAGCCATATGCTCAAAAATAATAGTGTCCCTTTATTTATTGAATGCCTATTATGAGTTCGGCACAGTACCTGAGTGTTTATACCTTTTAATCCATAACTGGGCTTTGAGGTGTGAATTATTACTCCCTCTTTACATATAAGAAAAGTTGATTTGCTTATTAAAAAATCTCAGGAGAGAATTTAAAGAAAGCCAATAATAAGTGAGTGACTAAGCCAGGACTATAAACTAGGTCTGCCTGACTGTAAAACCCCTTATCCCTCTAAGACATTCACAAAATTTTTAATAATCAAGAGATGAAAAGAAATATAACCTATAAAATCATAAAGGTACATAATATCTTTGTCACTGTTCTATATGGTTTGGGCTTTAGCTTTTGTTGTTCGGGGCTATTTCTTTGGGCTCTTTGGTTGATTGGTTGGTCCCACAGATAGAATTCCCTTAGATGAGATTTGAGTAACACTAGCCCAAACCGTCCTCTCAGAGGGAGGCAGGATCTTCTCATTTCTAATCCTGCTGCAGTCAAACTGAATAGAGCTTCCAATGAAAAGTCTACATGTTCCTTTAGCATTTCATAGGCAGAGAGGAGGGTTTATCTTTTTGAGGTGAGTGACAAGATAAAATGTAGTGTTCTAGGAAACTGATTCTGGCAGCAGAAATACTAAAAACTAGAGGTAGGAAGAACTGGATTCTAGAACTGTGATTAGAGTTGGATCTCAATAACTCAGATATCATCTGTGGGGTGGATCAATAAATGTGTCTATATATACAATGAAATATTATTTGGCAATAAAGGGAATAAAACACTGATACATGCTATAACATGCATAAAACTTGGAAACATTATGCTAAGTGAAAGAAACTAAACCAAAAGATCATATATTGTATCATTTCCTATATGAAATGTCCAGAATAGGCAAACCCACAGAGACAGAAAAGTAGCTTAGTGGTTGCCAGGGAACAGGAAGATGGACAGTGACTGTTAATGGGTATAGGGTTTCTTTTCAGGGTGATAAAATGTTCTAAAATTGTGGTGATGATTGTACAACCCTGTGGATATACTAAAAATCGCTGAATTGCACATTTTAAAAGGGTGAATTTTATGGTATGTGGAATGGTATTTCAGTAAAGCTGCTATTTTAAAAAGAATGAATGCATTGGTGGGGGGCAATTCTAAAGTTAGAAAAACTGGTTAAGAGACTGCTGCCTATTAACACATGTTACACTGGGTGCCTCTTATTATCAGTGCTATATTGGTAAATCAGCTCTGAAAGAAGGAAAAAAAGATTTGTAACATCTGCCAATTTCTGTGGTGTAAATACTCCTACTCTGGCTAACTTCAAGTTACCAGCATGATGTCAGTGAACACTAAGGAACACATGAGCATAATCAGCTCATGCAAACTGTGAAGAGCTGGCTCCAGCTCACCCCTGAATCCACTTCTCCCATTTTCCAATGTGCACCAGCCATGCAGTTTGAGTAGGATTGACCCCAATCCCAGGTCTAGGGGCAGTACCTAACTGGTCTGAGACAATCAGGATAGTCTCACTCCACTCTAAATGACAGTGATAGGTTCAGTATTAGGCACGTGACTTGAATTTGCCCCAAAAGATTAAAGCCTAGGATTTTTTTTCTTTATTGAAATGTAATTTACATATCATGTCTTTGCTCCATTTTAATTGTACAATTAAATGGTTATTAGTAAATTTACCAAGTTGTACAGCTATTCACATAAATCAGTTTTAGAGGATTTCCTACCCCCTATTGAGATCCCTAATACCCATCCATCCCAAGTACATTTCAAGCATGCCCCTTCCCTTCACAGTGCTCATCACATCTCTCGGATGTGGGTCTACCCCCCACCCCCCAAATCCCTAGTGAACACTACCACCATTTGAGCACCATAGTGTTAATCAGTCAATACCAGTTTGATAAAGCCCAGGATTTTTTGTTCAATGGTTTGGATGAAAGAAGCTCTTTTCCCACCATTAGACATAAATGAAGAAGCATCTAGCCCAGGTTGCTGTTGCCAGCCCTCCTACAATCAGTGTGGCATGAACACAACACCGTAAAAGGCAGATTTGAAAGCCAGTAAGAAACATGATGGCATTGTTACATCAATCCTTTCCTGAAATCTGACTTTTCAAAAAATATGAGCTAATAAATTGCTTTTATTGTCTGATCCACTTTGAGCTGAGATTTGAGCGTCTCACTAAAATCATCCTAACTAATATATATCTGAATAATCTGCAATACTGGAAGGCTGAGGTACTTGCAATCACAGCAAAGAACTGAGTCATAACCAAGGGAACAGGGCATATAGAAAAAGTAGGAATGGAGGCAAACAGTGAGTTTGTGAGTAAGTATACCATCAGGAATCAGGAGGATGCAAACATGAAATAGGTGAACAAAGCAGAAACAAATTAACAAAATTAAAACAAATTACTAGAAACCCAGAGGATATACTTATTATACGAAAGCATCTCATGCCTTTCAAAGTTTAATATGAAAGGCATGACATAAAGTAGAAAAAATGTAGGTGCATCAAAAATAACTTTAAAGGACCCTAATACTGACTGCAGCTCAGAACCAAGGCAAATTTGAGATGATGGGACTCCTGGACAAGCAAACAGTTTGGTATACCACTCAAACCAATGAAGGGACTAATAATTGGAAAATTATTAGTATGTTTTCCCCTTTCAGAAAAATGCCAACAAAAGAGCAAAACAATACCAACTTCTAACATTTGAAATAATTTCTGAGCAAGACAATAGCCTTGTAGTCCAACTCACAGTTTTCAGGACTTTAGAATATCAATAAGCAAATCTGGGAGACTCAGATTACAGAGTTCTTTAGATGCACAGAGAAAATACCCTTTGCCACGAAGGCTTAGAGAAGAGTTGAAATGAAGAGAAGGAAGATAGAGAAGAGTCTATCTGGGGAATTGTGGGAAGGAAAACATAACGGGGATAAGGGGGAAGGAAAGCAGAAAGATGTCTTTCCCAATTTTCTCATCCCTGGGTTTGAATCAGGCAGAGTGCCTCTGAACTGGACAGAGAGAAATGCATTAGATAAATGAGAATGATGGCAAAAAGACGCAGGGGGCTCCTGGACTCCATTTCTATCGAGAACTCTTGAAATATATCACTCTCCAACTGCCCTCTCCTTTGCCTAGCGTGGTCAGGCAGGGGAACCTCTAAGATTCATCAATCCTGAGCCACGTTTAGTATCCTGTAGCACAGACAAGACTCTGAAGTAGCTGCAAGTCTGCAGAGGGAGGTATTATTACTAGGGGCTGTAGCACTGAACATTGGAACTGGGACTGAATAAGACTCACAGAAGGCTCCAGTGGGGTCTACAGTATCTACGGGAGTGGAAATGAGGCGGAGTCATCCCAGACACGCCTTCTGGGCTCCAATCAAGGCCGGAGACAAAGAGAAAAAGACTGCTAGTTACAGTGCCCACATAGTTTTGCCACTAATGTCAACAAGGAAAAGAGCAACTGTGTGGACTAGGGATATCACCCCAGGCACCAGGACAGGTGCAAAACACCACATGCAAAACCCTGCTCTGTCCTCTGGCATCAGGATGCTAAGTCACATCCTGCTCTTCATACATCTGGATGCCATTTTAGAAAGAAGCCATTACTACTGCTGCATAACAACCATCCTGCACTGCAAACAGTAGTGCACAACAGTGGGTCTTTATTCTGCCTCTAGATTCTGTGGGTCAGGAATTTGGACAGGGTACAACAAAGGCAGCATCTCTCTGCTCCACAATGTCTGGGCCGCAGCTGGGAGGACTTGAAAGTTGGGGGTGAGCTGAGGGATGGGACTGGGAACATTTCTCATTCCGATTGGTAGTTGATGCTGGCTATCTGCCAGAACCTCAGCTGGAGCTGTCGGCTGGAATAACTACATGGGTTCACCCAGATTCTAGGGGAGGTAACCTAAGCCCTGCCTGTCAATGGGAAAAGTGTCAAAATCACATTGTGAGAGCACATGGAAGAGGAGCACAAGTTGCAGCCACTTTTAGAAAATGTGATTTTTCTCTTCTTCTCAGGGAAAAGAGTGGGGTATGTTAGAGTCCTCAAGATCACCCCCAGGTTTGATGATTTTACACACACACACACACACACAGATGCTCCTCAACTTACAATGCAGTGATGTCCCAATCAACCCACCTAAGTTGAAAATATTGTTATGTTGACATGCATTTAATACCCTGATAAATCCAACACAATGTCAAAAAAACAGAAGTTCAATCATTATAAGTTGGGGACTGTCTGGATAATTGTGCTCCTGGCTATGATTTATTACAGAAAAAGAATACAAAGCAAAGAGAAAAGGTATATGAAGTGACATCCAGTGGAAACCAGGTGTAAACTTCCAAGAGACCTCTCCCAGTGGAGTCACACAGGATGAGTGTAATTCCACCAATAATGAATTGTGAAGTGCTGCCTACTGGAAAGTTCATTAGAGACTCAGTGCCCAGGGCTTTTACTGGGGGCTGGTCAGGTAGGCATCCTCTGCCTAGCATGTACCATAGTCTCAGACTCCCAGCAGATATTTAGCATAAGCCACATTGTTTGCAGTGTGTATTTGCAATTGTTTGCAAACAGTATAGGCACCGGGAGCCATTCTAATCAGGGAATCCTCATCCTGAAAGCCAAGTTTCTGGATGTAGCCAAGGGCTAACATTGTGAACGGGCTTTTAAAAAGATAGCAGTTTCAGTTCTGCTATGTTACCTCCTTTCTGCACACAGGGGATGGAAAAGTATCTCTGAGAAAGTTAGTTTCCTTAAAGAGAAATTAAACACTTCCTATAGGAACTATTTAAATTATGGAATCAGACTAAGCTTAAAAAGGATTGAAGAGTTAGTGTTTTCCCACTGCTGGTGGGCTCAAGAAGGCAGCCAGTTATCAGTTAGATATATTTCTTCTGCATTTGCAAATTGAAGACAGTTATATTTACAACACCCTAACGTAATATTAGTAGTTAAATCTTTGTTCAACATTTAGTGGGCATGGGAAGAAATGTTTAGAAATTGTGTGTAGAAATAGAAACAGATTAATGAATTACCAGATGTTGCTGTTGGCTGGTCCACTATCTGATGCTGCACAGACACTGAGCTGTAACAAAGTTTACTTAAGGTAGGACAAGCATTGAAAGCTTTGTTTGAGACCTTCAGGTAGATGAGGGTAACTAGAAGAATTTGTCTGTGTGGAATGAGTGGGCATTAGTGCACAATGGCTTATGCAGCACCAGACTAAAAGAGTAATTTCACAGGAAGAACTTAGAGGGCTTACATGTTTAACTGGGGATAAAGAACCAAAGATGATGTCAAACACCAAAATTGAGACAGAAATAAAACATTTTCCAAAAAACAAACAAAAAGAGTCCCAGGCCACACGGTTTCACACCCAAATTTTACCAGACCTACAAAGAAGAACTGGTGCCTATCTGGCAGAAATTATTCCATAACTTCAAGAAGTAAGGAATCCTCTCCAACGCATTTTATGAAGCCAATATTACCTTGATACCAAAGCCAGGAAAGACTCAACAAAACTACAGACCAATATCCCTTATGAATATAGATGCAAAAATTCTCAATAAAATTCTAGCAAACTGAATTCAGCTGTACATCAAAAAAATAATCCATCATGACCAAGTGGGCTTCATCCTAGAGATGCAAGGATGGTTCAACATAGGCAAATCTATAAATATAATTCACCACATAAATAGAAGTGAAAACAAAGACCATATGATCTACTCAACAGATGCAAAAAAAGCATTTGACAAAATTCAGCACCCTTTTATGATAAGAACACTTAACGAAACAGGCATAGACAGGACTTACCTTTAAATGATAAAAGCCATACATGATAAACCCACAGCCAACATCAGACTGAATGGGGAAAAATTAAAAGCATTCCCACTTAGAACTGGAACCAGACAAGGTTGCCCTCTGTTATCACTTCTATTCAACATAGTGCTAGAAGTCTTACCTAGAGCAATCAGACAAGAGAAGGAAATCAAGGGTATCCAAATGAGGACAGAAGAAGTCAAACTATCTCTATTTGCTGACGATATGATCTTACATCTAGAAAACCCCAAAGATTCTGCCAAGAGATTCCTGGAATTGATAAACAAATTCAGCAAAGTTTTGGGTTACAAAATCAACATACTCAAATCAGTAGCATTCATATATGCCAGCAACGGTCAAGCTGAAAACCAAATCAAAGACTCAATACCTTTCACAATAGCAACAAAGAAAATAAAATATCTAGGAATGTATTTAACTAAGGAGGTGAAAGACCTCTACAGGGAGAACTACAGAACACTGAGGAAGGAAATAGCAGAGGACATAAACAGATGGAAAAACATATCATGCTTACGGAATGGCAGAATCAACATTGTTAAAATGTCTATACTACCCAAAGTGATCTACAAATTCAATGCAATCTCTGTTAAAATACCAACATAATTTTTCACAAATCTAGAAAAATTAATTCTAAGCTTCATATGGAACCAGAGAAGACCCTGTAGAGCCAAAGCAACCTTAAGAAAAAAGAACAAATTGGGAGGCATCAATTTATCAGACTTCAGACTATTCTACAAGCCTCTAGTAACCAAAACAGCATGGTTTTGGCACAAGAACGGAGACATAGAGCAAAGGATAAGAATAGAAAACCCAGGTATAAAACCATCCTCATATTGCTATCTGATCTTTGACAAAGCAGACAAAAACATACACTGGAGAAAAGAATCCCTATTTAATAAATGGTGCTGGGAAAATTGGACAGCCACATTAGAAGACTGAAACAGGATCTGCACCCTTCACAACTCACAAAAATTAACTTACGATGGATAACAGACTTAAACATAAGGCATGAAAATATAAAAATTCTAGAAGAAAATGTTGGAAAAACTTACAGACATTGGCCTAGGCAAAGAATTTATGAAGAAGACTCCAAAAACAATCAAAGCAACAACAAAAATAAATAAACGGGACCTGATCAAATTAAAAAGCTTCTGCACAGCCAAGAAAACAATCATTACAGCAAATAGACAACCTACAGAATGGAGTAAATATTTGCATGATATATATCCAATAAAGGGCTGATAACAAGAATCTATAAAGAGCTGATGCAAGTCAGCAAGGAAAAAAATCAAACAACCCCATTAAAAAGTGGACAAAAGAAATAAACAAACTTTTCAAAAGAAGACTAATAGTCAACAAACATATGAAAAAAATGCTCAACATCTCTAATCATCAGAGAAGTGCAAATCAAAACCACAATGAGATATCACTTAACTCCAGTGAGAATAGCTTTTATCAAAAAGTCCCAAAATGACAAATGCTGGCATGGATGCAGAGAGATAAGAACACTCATACACTGCTGGTGGGACTGCAAACTAGTACAACCTCTGTAGAAAGTAGTATGGAGATACCTCAAAGAACTAGAAATAGACCTACGACTTGATCCAGCAATCCCACTACTAGGTATTTACCCAAATGAAAAAAGACATTCTATAAAAAAGATACCTGCACTCAAATGTTTATAGCAGCACAATCACAGTTGCAAAGATATGGAAACAATCCAAGTGCCCATCAATGCATGAGTGAATTAATAAAATGCGGTATATGTATACCATGGAGTACTACTCAGTCATTAAAAAAATGGTGAACTAATAACCTCTTTTATTAACCTGGATGGCACTGGAAACCATTCTTCTAAATGAAGTATCACAAGAATGGAAAAACAAACACCACAGGTACTCACCATTAAATTGGAACTAATCAATCAACATTTATGTGCAAATATGGAAATAACATTCATTGGAAATCAAGAAGGAGGAGCGGGGAGAAGGGCATGGGTAAATTCACACCTAACAGGTACAATGCACACATCTGGGTGATGGGCACACTTATAACTTTGACTCAAATGGTACAAAAGCAATTTATGTAACCAAAACGTTTGTACCCCTGTAATATTCTGAAATAAAAAAATAAAAATAAAATACCTATGTGTCATTATGTATAATTCAAAAATAACAATATTCTAATTAGTTATGATTTTATTTGAAAATAAAATAATTTGGTAACTTTTGTAAAAAAAAAAAAAGAAAGAAGAAGAACCAAAGATGATTCATAGCTGCAAACCTGGATGGTTGGGAGAGTCATAATAACATTAACAAGAATAAGAAAGACATGGGGATGAGGGAGGACTTGTTTTGGGGGAAAATGATGAGTCACATTTTAGACATTTTAAATTCTAGATGACATCAGTACAAAATGTTTCTTTGGAAGGTGGTGCTGTGGGACAGATGGCCTGGAGGGAAGTCAGTGCCCTATGCGCAGCAGTGATCATTGGCAGGCAAAAAATAGTTACAAAGAACATTTTGGGGGCCAGGGATGATATTTGAAGATAGACTGTGGATTACACAATTGTACTGTATCCATTTTTCTGAGGTTGGAAAACTGTACCACAGCTACATGTCCTTGTTCTTAGGAAATACACATCGAACTATGTAGAGGGAAATAGGCATGATGTCTTTAGCCTATTTTCAAGTGGTAAACAACTGGTGACTCTGTTGAAAGATTACGTGGGAGCTTCTTGTGCGATTCTTCAAAGTTTCCTATAAGTTTGAAATTATATAACAATAAAGTTTATTCCCAAAAGATGGTTGGTGCAGAGCCATGGGAGTGGATGTGTTGTTCTCTGAGGTTGTGTGAAATTAGAGGAGCAGGGTTGTGGGGCCCAAATGTTGGGGATGGCCGTGGTTGGGTCCATAAAGAAGCCATAGAGGACAAAGGAGAGGGAAAGAGAAAGGGTTGCAATGTCACAGATTCTGAAGCAGGAGGGAGGTTGAAGAATGCAACCTCCAAGTGGTAGCCAATTGCTAACTTCCAAAGAAGCATGACAGACAGCAAGCCCTGACAAAACACAACAGTATTAATCAATCTCTAGTCATCTCTTGAGTGTGCTGTTCCTGTGAAAGGTTGAGGAAATTCAATAAAACATGCTGGTAAAAGGTGGAAAAGACAGAGTGTCAGAGGAAGGAACGCTGAAGGCAAAACAGGCCCTGCAGAAACAGGAAGCACTGAAGTTGCAGCAGCAAAAGAATCACTATCGGGGAAAATTGGCCTTAACAAAACTGGAGAAGAAAGCTTTCTTCTTCCTTTTCTTCTCTTCCTCTTCCTCTTTTTCTTTAACAGATCATGGCAAGATAAGTTAGGATGTTAAAGGTGGATTCTCTTCGTGAGTGGTTTCCCCAGTTGACCTTCCCTCATTATGAAGGACAAACAGAACATGGTTGTACCACTTCCGTCAGTAAAATATGTCAATGTTTAAATGATGGGCTCTTACATGCCCGCCCACCTCCATTCCCATTGTCCCTAGGGTACTATGTCCTTACTCTAAGCACCATCTGCACCTTTTTTCAGAATAAAAAGACACTGTTGTTTCTCACTCCACTGTATACCCAGTCTTCACCCAATTTCTTCCCATCTTCCTGTAGGTTGTTCTTTGGTTATACTTATTCTTATCTGGTTTCATCCTTTTTCTTTAGGATCTTCTGTTTTTGATAGTTTTATTTTTCAAGGTCATTTTCAGTTGTAGGCCTGCCTTATGGAACATCAGTAACTCTGTCTAATTTAATATTATAAGGTAATTTGAAAACATAGTCTCAATTCCTTCATCCAGATCATCCATAAAAATGCATAATGGGTTATGTTTCCTGGCCAAATCAGTCACCGCAAACTAACCTTGTGTCCACCATTAAGGATAGCTATTAGCCACCTGGCATTAGTACAGCAAAGACCATTCCTTCCTAGTGTGCCTATAAGTATGCTCATTTGGGGGATTCTATTTACTCTTAAAAAGGTATTTGAGGCAACAAGCTTATTTATGTGAATGTTACGTTGGATAGAATGAAAGTAGATATAAAAGTAAATTGCTGTGATATTTTGTCTCCGTATTTTCAGTATACATCGTGTATAAAAGTCTTTACCACTTATATGCACTCCACTAAAGACCTGCCTTTCACTGATAAGGTTGTCTTCTAAGCACACAGGCAGAGGGTGTGGGAGGAGAAGAAAAAGTTCCCTACAGCCAAACCCACCTTATCTACCCTGGGGACCAATGGGGAATGGGCATCTCAGACAGAGCCCATTTATTTCCTTCACTACATTTCAAAGATTTTATTTCTATTGAATATTTTCCCCCTGTGATTGTATCACAAACAAAAGTAATTGGCAAATGTAGCTATATTAAATATGTAACTAGCGGGATATATTTTTGTTATGTATTTAAGAAACATTTACTACCCCTATTTATTTGATAAAATTTTAGGAGGGAAAAGTTTTTGTAACAAATACAGGTATTAATAGAACTTGAGACTCTTAACTAAAGGAAAAGAGCCATGAGAAGTACAGAGAAGTTTAGGCTATGGGTAAAAATATATCTACATCATTAATGAATCCAGTCAACATAGTAAGGTTTCACTGCAAAGAAAAATATAGAGATCTATGTGAACAAACACTTCACAAAATAAGCTGATGTTTAAAGATTAGTATCATACAAATTTTAGTTGTGACCAGTATCAAAAACCAAGCAAATATGCTATTAAACATTAGCTATTGGTACATTTTTTTCTTTCTAATGCACAAATTTTGGTTGGTCCTATCACTTCAATCATATATGACAGAAATATCATTTTTCTTATTCTTCTTGTGAGGACATTTACCTCTGCCACTTGGTGAGACTTAATGGATTAAGTATAAACTTGAGGCCTAGGGTTCTCAATTTTTAAAACTTTTTTTCCTCTTTACAAAAGTCAAATGTGCTTACTGTAACAATTAAAGATAATCAAAAAGAAGAAAATAATCTGTCTCATAATCCCAAATTCTCTGAAATAGAACTGAGCTTTATGACCTAACCCAGAAACAAAAGGTAGATTGTGGTTACATAACTTCAGGAGGCAACATAAGCAAAGGTAAAGCTTTAAGAGAAACAGGGTGTCTTTCCACTAAAAGGACACAACATTAAAAAATACTTGGGAATCTGAATTTCTTGAGAATTGAAACCCCACAATATCTCCCTGGTTGGTATTACACAAGATGAGCAGGGAAAGTTAAAACGGTTATATCCTAATTTTTAAGTAGATTTGAATTAAATGTCTGGCAAGGTCTTTAATCAAAAAAATTACTTGGTAATAAATAAATGACTATTTCAATGGCACAGGATCAATGAGATCAAATAAAATCAAATAGTAGAATTTGAGAGCCAGAGAGCTTTTAATGATCATTCTGTCTGTGTCAGTCAGGGTTTCCCCAGAGAAACAGAACCAACAGGAGATATATATATATATACATACATATATATAAGAGATTTTAAGGAATAGATTTGATAGATTTTTAAGGACTTGGCTCATGTGATGGTGGGGGCTAGCAAATCTTAAATCCATAGGGCAGGTTGGCAGGCTGGAAACTCAGGCAGAATTTCTATGTTACAATCTTGAGGCTGAACTCCTTAGTCTCCAGGAAATCTCAGTTTTTTCATCTTAAGACTGTCAACCAATTAGATGAGGCCCACCCACATTATTGAGCATAATCTACTTTAAGTCAATAGATTGTAAATGTTACATTTACAAAATACCTTCATGGCAACATCTAGACTAGTATTTGACTAAACAGGGCATTATAGCCTAGCTAAGTTGACACATAAGGTTAACCATCATACTGTCCAACCCACTAATCTTAAAGTGAGCAGACCAAGGCCTACAAAGGTTGAGTATATAATTGTTGACTCATGTTTGTACAAAGGGGCTGAAAATATGGTGTCTGGAGTCAGACCTGGGTTCACTTTGGACACTTAGGTGTTATGTTATTACTAATACTTAACCTCTGTGAGACATGGGTTCCTCAACATATAATTCTAATAGTTTGGTTTCCCAGGGTAATTGTAAGGATTATGTGAGCTAAGACACATAAGATAAGAAAGCCAGTGTCTGGAACGTGGTAGACACTCAGTAAGTGTAACTTCATTCCTCTCTCCCTCCCTTTATTTCTTCTCTCCTCTCTCCCTTTCCTCTTTTCCTTTCTTCCTTCCATCTTTCCTTCCTTCCTTCCACCCATCTACCAGCAACTGTATAGTCTAACCAATAAGGCAAATCCCACTGTATCCCAGTCAATTGGGGAGGCTATCTATGGAAGCCCTATGGAGCTATATGAGCAACTCCCAGCAGATCCTGAGGTTGAAGCTGGGGCCAAGAAAATGTGGTTCTTAGTGCTGGCAGAATGACACGAGACTTAGAACCAGAATTGTTTGCCTATCAAGCTATATAAAACCATGTCTTCATGGACAAAGGTAAGGTTAGCACATATATGTACAATACACATTGAGGTCTTTCCAGCAGTATGTTTAGGTTGGAAAGGCCATCATCTCCTTCTGAACCCAAGTCATAGAGAGCTGGTTCCATGGTTAACTAGCAGCAGCATTATGGAACATTCCAGCATGGTTTATAAGATACTAGGCACAACCGCATGGCCCCTTTCCTCTTCTCCAATTCCACCCCCTACCACCACCTCATTTGCAGAAGATTCTAAAACTCTCACTTATTTCATTTCAGTGAATAGCATATGATAAGATAAACAAGAATACTCAGCAAAAGGCAGTTATTCTTTTGTTAGTGAGTATTGAGAACATTAACAGAACAACAAAAAAGAGAAAATTACATAGTGGATATATTCAGACGCAGTACAAATAAAAGCAGCACTAGAATAAAGTAATGAAGATACATTAGGAAGCCTGCAACATTACTTAGTTAAATTTCAGCCTTAATTTTCCAGGTAAAAGTTTGGCAAAACCATACTTTATTCCAGTCTTCAGGCTTTTATACCTGATTATTCTATGTGGCCAGATTTACTTGCACAACTTTCCTTGCTATTATTTTTTAAAATAGCCAAAAACCCAAAAGGAAGAAGAAAATAAAAAGACTATACAGAAATTAAAATGGTGAAGACAAAAGAGACACAGAACAGAGCAAAGATACAAAAAGAAGGCCTCAAAATAACTGGGAATTGAAAGCTGATTTACTTCTGACAAGTGAGGCTTCCTGCAGAACCCCCACCCCCACTCTGTCCCAGCTCTTTCTTTTCCAGCAAGCCATTCTTTCTGTCTTCTTTTTAAGGCTCCTGGTAGGCATCCCTTCCTGGGGAGCAGAAAACTAAAGGCAATTCCTGTCTTTGGGGAATTTCTTTTACGTGAAAGCACCTAATTAAATCATAAAGGGCTCCTAATGGTATCCCACCTGCACTGCTGTCTCTGATTTCTGGCCAAGATGCATTTTTGGTCTGGGATGATACTCAAAAGTATTTATCAGCCAGTCCAACTGAGCAAGTCCTAGAGATCCCTGGTCAGCCAGGTCCTAGACTGGCTTCTAGGAGGTCCAGGTTGAACCAATTTAGCCATCAGACACAGGAAGCACAAAGCCAAGGCCCATGATACTTTTAGGGGCCCATGTTTTAATTTCTTTAAAAATCACAATTTTTTAAAATGAATGTAACAACTATGCAAATGTACTTAATGCCACTCAATTACACACTAAAAAAAAGGCTAAAGTGAGAAATTTTATGTTACGTATTTTATTGTATAAAAAAATGCATATAGGCCTGGCACGGTGGCTCACACCTGTAATCCCAGCACTTTGGGAGGCCAAGGTGGGAGGATCACTTCAGTCCAGGAGTTTGAGGTTACAATGAGCCTTTATCAGGTGCAGGCCACTGTATACTCCAGCCTGGGTGACAGAGGGAGACCCCATCTCTAAAAAAAAGTACAGATACCATTCTGAAAAACAAACTCTATTAAACAATAGAAACTCATAGCTAAGCCAGAAAATGATGCTAGTAATGTAATATTCATAGACATCTCAGGGCAGAAACCCATGGCAACTATTATACAGGAAATTTTCCTTAAAATACGGCATATAAGTCCAAGAGTATTTCCCAGGGGGAAAAAATGAGTATTTTGTGATTTAGTTTTACATAATAATACTCATTGGTATTTGATAATAATTCCAGGAGGATTAACAATAATATGGTTACGTGGTTATATTGCATCATTGTCAAAAATAGGCAATGATTCAAACAGTATAAAAGAAGGGAGAAAAGGTGGGTATTCTTTATAAAATGCAAATAAGAAACATAGCCTAAGAAAGATATTCTTTAATAAGCTTTAAATTTAAAAAACAAGATAATCCAATTTTGATTATATTTGTCTTTATACCAACTCAGTTGTAAAATATTTTTTAATTTTTTTTAATGGAGGAAGTGACCCATGATGGCAAAATGCTTAAGGCCCAGGAAAGCCATAATGCAACCCTGAGTTCAGGGAGTCCTGTGTGGGGCTGGGCCAGCAGCATCCTGGGAGACTTGAGACCACAGCTAATTTTCAACCAGCACAGAAATATCAATATTTTAATAATGCTATGTGTGTACCAGTGCACTGAGTCCCAGTGGTAGGACAGGCCAATCCTGCCACTGATAGAAATAACTGTTAAACAGACAGAGCTTCTCTTCTTTACTATGAAAAATACATGGAACCTTTGTGGTTAACTTGGGATGTATGCCAACTTTAAAACATAATTCCTCTATTAAAAACCTCCTCAGTTTTCTATCTCTGGATGAACTAAATTATGCAACGGTTTGGGTTTTTTTTTTTTTTTAAACTCGTGTCTGAAAAGATAATTCAAAAGACAGCTCTATTAAGAAAAACAAAATAACATTTCACACTCAGTACTGACCAACCAGCTACACCCAAATGGTAGCTGCAAGGCTGGGAAGAGGCATTAACTTCCAAGGTGCTCCCTGAAGTTCACTGAGGGCTTGGTCATCTGACTCACAGTCTTTGGCCCCACTCTCTTGTAAGGTTGATTTCCAACACCCATGTTTTGGATCTAGCCAATATTCTAATTAACCATTCCTTCCCCTTCCAAAGTCAACGGATTTGATTCCACTCTAGAAACTCACTCCCATGGCCACACCCTAGACTCTGTCATTCCCCAGAATTGTCCCACCTCTGAAATAACAAATTCAAATTACTCTCTTGATCATTACTTCCTATTCTTCAACTCTCTCACTCCTTCACTACTGTCATATTTGTTCTTTTGTTAATCAACATTTTCCTTCCTTTGACTCTTCAACTTCCTGAGTTTGCTGGTTCCTGACTGAATTAATTCTTTCCTTTTCTCTTCCTGAGTGTGTGCAGTCAATTCCCCACGACTCCCCACTGTTGTCCTCAGCTCACTTCCCCCTTGTCCTACAGGCTCACGTACCAAACAGCCAGTCTTGGACCAATCCCCTAATGCACCTTCTTTGGGAGATAATGGAGAAAGTTTCAAGAGAAAGTATCTTTAATTGAAATTGAGATGAGTTGTAATAAGCATCCAGCTTAAGAGATGTAGTTCAGAAGAAATAGTTCGCAATTCTGTTCCATTTCTCTCCTTACAAACAACTTCATAGCTTCCTAATCATCTGTATTTCATTAGGAATGGTTAGAGCTATGGGGTGATAATCTGCATTCCCTTTATTTCCTATAATGCTGTCCCACTTCATACAAACACGAATTAAGCAAACTTAAGAGACGGTAATATAAAAATTAACAAAGTCTTAATTCATGCACAACATTTGAAATAATATGAATCCAAATATTTTCAGATTTCCTCAAAAATTGCATAATTGCAGACGTAGGAGGCAGAATGAATGGTGGTGAACTGTTTATGCAAAGACCACATGGTGAAATCTGTAGCAAGTAAACAAATAGTCTCCTTCCTTTGTCAGCATTTTGTGAATCATACATTCATTTCTGTGCACGGTAACTTCTGTGTTAGCATTCAATCACTATTTTTCTGTTATTTAACCAACCACTGTCACTATAATTTAAAATATTTTTTGCATACAATAAAAATGTAATGCAAGCCTTCATTAAATGTGGGTGTTAGAAGCAGTGCTAAAATCATGCCTCAAAATCAATTACTTGGGCATAGAAGTCAGAACTGAACAAACAAATCTCTCAAATAAAGGCCAACAACTGCTAAAGTGTGCCTTGCTGTTAATGTAGCAACAAGGAATGTGAGAAATATTAGCAATAATGCTGAAAAACTTAAAAGCATGAATACATGACAAAATAGCTGAAGATTTATGTGCCCTGAGAAGACATCCCACATTGTTTATAATTATATTTAGTCCTTTGAATTTTTTGAGTTTTTAATTAGGTGTCTTGCAACTGCTATTTATTTAAAGATAGAGTCAAATCCCATTTAAATTTTAAAAAATGGACCTGAAATGTATTTTTAAATAACGTATTTGTTTCCTTGCAGCTTTTCTGATTATAATCTATTATGCTTGTTGCATTAGAAAATTCTAAAAAGTATAAAGAATGAAGAAAATCACCTAGAATCTCCATATTCAATGGACAACTTTACTAGCATTTTGACAGTTTCTCCAGTTTTTAAAACTGTCTCTACATTTTATATAGTTTAGATAAAATATACATTTAATTTTGTATCTTAATGTTTTTCTTAACCTTAAATATTTACTAAGACACTAAAAACTATCTATGGACGTTATAAAGGCTGTTCAATATCTCATTATATAACACTTTTGATTAACATTATTTCTAATACCAAACATTTAAGTACTTTTCAAGTTTTGCTATTATAAGTAATTCAGTGATTAGTATATTTAGATATAAATTTTATCCAATTTGAATTATTTTTCTATGGAGAAGTTTTCTAGAAGAAGAATTATTAGGTCAAATGGTATTTTTAAAATATCACCAATTTTACTTGCAAAAATGTCTTGTTTTCACTCACCTCTTTTATTATTTTTAAATTGAGTATTTTCCCTATCTTTCTAGTTATTTAATTATATTTCCTACTTTGTAAATTGCCCATGTGTGTCCTTTGCTCATTTTTCTAGGGTCATTAACATCTTTTCTATTGATATGTGACTTTTTTGTATTAAGCAAATTAATCCATAATCTACAATATTTGCTGTTTTTAAGACTTAAATGCTATTTTTAAATAAGAAAAAATAACATATAATAAAGATGGTGTCCTAAATCTTTTACTTCCCTAAATTCTGCCACTTTTTCAAAAAATTTCTGATTATGCTCATCTGTTTGCTCTTTCAAATAATTTTTAGGATCTTAAAATTCTGATAGAAAACAAAATCCACTGGGATTTTGATTGTAATTATATTAAATTTATAAATTTAATTAATAATTAGTTTAGTTTTTCAGTTCCCTAAAATGGTAGTTATTCCCTTTGATTTATCTGCCTCAGTTCTGTTTTGGTTAATATTTTAAAACAAACAAACAAACTTAAAGGCTTCAGTTTCTTCTTGTGGTCTGTCATGGGCTGCAGGCAGGTGGCAGCTGGAGCTGAAGTCCAGGCTCAGCTAAGCTGGATGTCCAAGACGGCTTCCTCACCGGTAAGTCAAGCTTGTCCGTGTCATTTCCTCCAGGGTCCCTCCCTCCAGCACGTAGCCTTGATTTCTCACCTGTTAGCTCAGGACACCAAGAGGCAGAAGCAGTCTTCTTAAGGCAAGGCTTAGAACTGGTGCAGGGTCACTTTTGTCATGTTCTAGTGATCAAATCAGCTACCCGACCACTCAGACTCAAAATGGAGGGACACTTCCTTGAGGAGAAAGTGGCCTGTGCAAGCAGCAGGGTCTGCCATCTTTGGAGATAAACTGCCACATCTTTTATTGATCTTAGTAAAATTTTCCTCATAAAAGTATTTTAAATTTTTGTTGCCATAATGATTTGTATGTTTTTCCTTTTATAACTTACTAACTGGTTAGTGCTGATATAAAGTTAAGCTACTGTCTTATTCATTCTAATTATTTTTCATTTTAATGTCTTGGTTTTCTAAGTATATCATCATACAAATAAAGATGATATTTTTTCCCACTTCTTTATCAAAAATTAACTCTCTTATTTCTATCTCATGTCCACGGTACCAGTTAAGACTTTAAGAACAGGCCGGGCATGGTGGCTCATGCCTGTAATCCTAGCACTGAGGGAGGCCGAGGCGAGAGGATCGCTTGAGCTCAGGAGTTTGAGATGAATCTGAGCAAGAGTGAGACTCCATTTCTATATTTTTTTTTAAAAAAGACTTCAAGAACAGGCCAATAGGAAGTAACATGTTTTGTCTGTTGTGTAATTTTTAAAGTACAAACATATTCAATTTATAAACTGGATTTTTTTAATTAACATACACATTTCCCAGAGCTCAATTAAGTCACTTACTTTTATGTGTCAATGCAATGCAAATGAATAGAAAAGTAGATTCTTATTCCAGACAAATTGAATTCAGGAAGGGGGGGGCAATAAAATAAGATGAAGAAGAAAGTGACTAATATATTTTAGGTACTGCAATATTTTCTCCCTGAAATCTATAAACCTTCAAAAATAAATCATAACCATAAAACATTCTATTGCCTCCCACAAATACCTAATATCTCTAAATAAATAAAAATATCATAAATCTCAGCAATTTCTCCTTTCTTCCCAAGTTTGACTACTGACACTAGATGTACAGAATCACTTTAAGAACATAAATAAGTATTAGAATACAGCTGTTGTACTCACATGTGGCTGGTAATCATACGGTGGAGGGTAGCTTTCAGTGTATGTTGTCAATGTAAACCTATGAGGGATAAGTCAATGTTTGAGAAATGAATGACTTCAAAAAGATATTTTAAATTTTGAGTGGTATATGCTTTATGTGAAATAAAAACATATTAGGAAGGATTGGCCCTAATAAAAATTTTAAACCCCACAAGTCTCCCAGGCTCTGCGTACAGTATTACCCACTACCAGCAGTTACAGAAGATCCCCCTAACCTCAGGGGATACGTTCCCAGACAGCGAGTGGATGCTTGAAACCGCAGATAGTACCGAACCTGATTGCCCACAATTGGAACACGTTTCTGTTCGTGTCTTCCACCGACAACTTTAATGCCTTTTTCATCTTACTAAGCACTTATCATGCCCTGTGGCTGTAACTTCTGCACTTGGAGGTGCAACAGCAAAACTAGCAAGAATTTTTTTTTTTCTTTCTTTACAATTTCATAGATAGGAGATTCACTTTTACCATAGATTTTAGCAACCTCAGCATATGATTTTTTTTTCTTTCCTAAATTGAGAACTTCCACCTTTTCACTTAAAGGAAGCACTTTACAGCTTCTCTTTGACATATCTGAGTTACTAGTACCACTGCTCTTGCCTTTGGGTCTATTATTAAGTAAAATAAGGATTATTCGAACACAAGCTACTCTAATAACACCATGACAGTCCATCTGGTAGCCCAGATGGCTACTAAGTGAGTGACTGACAGGCAGGCAGAGAGTTTAGAGTAAGTACACTGGACAAAGGAAGCATTCACCGCCAGGCTGGATGGAGCTATAGGGCACAAGATTTTATCATGCTACCCAGAGCGGCATGCAATTTCAAACTTACGAATTATTTCTGGAATTTTCCATTTAATATTTTCAGACTGCAGTTGACCACAGGTAACAAAGTGTGGAAAGTCAAACCATGGATGAAGCAGGGCTGCTGTATTTCCAGTCTACCACTCTCCTAACTACCCAGTCCCCAATCCCTGAGCTCAGGTGCTCTGCACTCCAGGCATTCTCTTCACCACCCACCTCCCACCTCGGAAAACCTTTTGACCCTATGCCCACATTCTCTGCTAGATGACAGCTGAAGAGATAAGACAACCAGAGGGACTGAGATTACCTGGTGTCCTCAACCTCCAGCCCATTAAACACACAGAAATGCTGGGTGAAATACTGCCCCACCCCCAAAGTCTGCAAGCACAGCCAAGATCAAAGGGGAAGCCCTGAGGAGCTAGAAATGAAGAGGATATGCATTACAACGGGAAACCATAAATTGATGCTCCAAGGATAGAGGGTGGAGTTTGAACTAAGTATCTAAAGTAAGAGACATGGCCCTCAGGCTCACAGGAGTCAAAGAGATGAACTCCTGATTACAGCCAAGAATCTGTAAAAGCTGTACCCCCATAGAAAAGAGACCACAGAAACCTCACTTACCAGTCCAGGGAAACTTGCAAGCAAGTTCCTCTCTGTTTGGAGCTCGGGGTGGGGGAAAAATGATTCTCTTATGAGAAATTAAAACTCCACCTCTATGCCTGGCACTGTTATGGGGCAAGACAGTCATCAACTGTTCTGAATACTGCATACCTAAAAAAACTGAGTAAAAGGAAATTTTTAAAAGTTTTAATGCATGGCTGACCTGGTGGGAAATAAGAGAATCCAACAAGAATCACAATGTATGTCCGACTTCAAGGGGCTATTGGATACAGGTGCTAGTATTGACCCTAGTGGTAACCACCAATTCCTGCCAGGCTCCCCAGGTGTGTTTTCCAGAGTAGCATTGTAGCAGCACCTGGGAAGTTGATAGAAATGCAAATACATGGGTCCCACTCCAAAACAACCAAATTAGGAACGCTGGGGGTGGGGCACAGCGGTAGCTTAACAGGCCCTCCAGGTGATTCTAATGTACACCACAGTTGGAATACTCCTAATTAAAACAACAAACTTTGGAAGCATAACTTCCAAACCAGGAACTTAAAAAAACAAAACCAAACAAACAAACAAACAAAAACCAAGACCAATCTAGTAGAAGACAGAAAAAGAGAATAAAAGGAATAGGGGGAAATCATTTTTGCTCATAAATTAAAACAAAAATAGGCTGGCCACAGTGGCTCATACGGATAATCCTAGCACTTTGGGAGGCTGAGGCAGGAGGATTGCTTGAGGCCGGGAGTTCAAGACCAGCCAGAGCAATATAGTGAAATCCTGTCCCTATAAAAAAAATTTTTTTTTAACTAGCCAGGCTTGGTGGTGTGTGTAGGCTTGAACCCAGGAATTCGAGGTTACAATAGGCTATGATTGGACCACTGCACTCCAGCCTGGGAGATAGAGTGAGATCCTGTCTTAAAATAATAATAATAATAATAAAATATCTTAGCAATCACAATAAAAATAAAAAAGTTAAACCTATCAGTGAAAATATTTTCTGAGACTTCAGATTGAACATCATACTGTATTTTTCAAAATTATACAAATAAATGCTTTTATACCTAAAATAAAATTATTTTCAAAGAAAGTTGAAAAGCAAAAGTATATAAATTTTATATATAGCAAATATTAACCAAAAGGAAATTATATTCTTGCATTAATATTATATGTAAGAGACTGGGCCCAAAATTACTAGTTATAAAGATTATTACCTACTGATTAAAGGAACAAGTAACCAAGAAGATACACAACAGTTCTAAGTGAATAAAGTTAACAACATGTAGAATATGTAAGGCAAAAATAAGGCAGAATTACAAAGACAAAATAACAAATCCACAGTCATAGAGGAAGATTGTAATGCATTCCTCAACCCTTTGGTTCCTTATATCCAAATATCTACACACATCCTCCAAAACCATACAGGTCAATAGCAAAGGAAATAAAATCACACAATTGCTCTTATGTAGGGTGTAATGGAAGATAGTGAATACTACAAACTTCAATTTACGTGTAAGTAGGAGAACAGTCCAGAATCAGAAGAACAGACCTGAGTCCATTCTGGAACAGAATCAGGAGGGATTATGTGGCAGAGAAGAGAGGTGGCAAGTCCCTAGCTCAGATGGAACATAGAGCACATCACCCACAGAGAGAGCATCCTTCTTTGATCAGGAAATACGGAGAACAGGTCTGACACCAGATAGTCTGAACCATGGCTTTCCAAGAAAGCATGCCACACCAGAATGGGAGTCTTGGGATGGCAGTGCTTCTGGGAAAGAGGGGATAAACTCAGAAGATAAAGAAAATAAGAAATCACCAATACCTGAAATTAAGGATTCTATAGCCATAAGAGAGTATCACGATATCAGTAAAACATCTCTCCTTTTCATTCCTCACCACCCCCAGAAAAGCATCATTAATTAAATAAGCTTCACTTCACTGTTATGACAGAAGAGGGCGCTCTTGAACTAAGATATGGAGCAAACTGCCCAAAGTTCTCATTTCCCCCTGGGTAGAATTACCTATGATGGCTGCTAGTCCAGGAAAATCCAACATGCTTAAAATGAACAGAAAAAGGTAACATTACCATAAGAAGAACACAATAAATGAGAACCTAAACTAAGCTCATGAAAATCCTACTCAGAAATAATCCCAGCCACAGAAGTCCTCCATCAGCATTTCTATTCAATAATGTAATAGCCTAGAAAAGGTAGTAAAACAAGAAAAATAAGTATAAATACAGTATAATAATTGGAATGGAGGAAACAAAATTTTTATCTTCCATGGATAATAAGGTTGCCTACATTAAAAATCCAAGAGAATCTACAAACCATAATGACATGCAGGTTTTAACAAGGTTGTTGGATACAAGACCAATATACAAAAATAGCATACATCCATATATGAGCAATATAGAAAGCATACATAAAAAGCATAGAGTGGAAAAAATCCCATTTATAATTGCAACAAAATCTGTTTCCTATAAGAATAACATAACAGAAGATATATGAGACATTTATAGAGAAAATTATAAAGTTTTATTGAAGGACATAAAATAATTCCTTCATTTATGGATGTGATGATGGTTCAATATGATGATGGCAATTATTCCATCCAACAAATGTAAAGGACTGCCAATCCAAACACCAACAGGTGCTTTGTGAAACTTGACAAACAAATCCTAATAGCCACATGACTCTAAAGTACCAGAAGAGTCAAGACCACTTTGAAAAAGTATCAAATGGTTAAATTCCCTCTTCCAGATATCAAGGCTTAACATAAAGCCATATCAGTAAAGATAATGTTATATTGGTACAGGGAAATATAAATAAACCAATTGAATAAAATATAAAGCCCAGAAATAGACCTGCTTATATATGGGAATTTGGTATATGATGGAAATTACAAATTAGTGAGGAAAGGGTGGAGCAAATGGTGCTGAATTAATTGTGTATTGTTATAAAAAATGTTACATATGTACATATATATGTTACATATACATTCAAATGTATGTGTGTATATAAGTATATGTAAATATATAAATATTCTAAAGGGTTTACAGTTTGACATTTCATATATAGGTCTTGAATAAATTATAACCTAAACCTGTTGATCAAAAGACACCACAAACAAAGTTACCAGAAAAGTCATAGACTGAAAGAAGATATTTATTATGAATTTCACCAAAAGATGATTAGTACCCAGAATAATATTCTTAGGAAAACTCTTGCAAATCAGTAAGAGACAAAATCCCAATGGAAAATTGGACAAAGGCTAAAAATATCAACTCACAAGAGAAGAAACCAGAATGGCTAATAAATATTTGAAAATAAGTTGTTTTAAAATTCAGTCTTAAATTCAGTCAACAGTGAAATGCAAAGTAAAACAACAATGAAGTACCATTTCATATTCATTAAGATTAATAAAAATTAAAAATCCTTATAATATTTACGGGGATATGAAAACATATGTTCATGCACTACTAGTAGCAGTATCTTGCAAAATTGAAGGTACATGTGTCTTATTACTCAGCAATTCTGAGTACAAAGAAACTCTTTCTAAAAATTTTACTGTAAATTGACAATTTGGGGCATTTTTTTTAGACAGGGTCTTGCTCTGTCGCCCTGGCTAGAGTGCAGTGGCATCATCATAGCTCACGGCAACCTCAGACTCCTGGGCTCAAGTAATCCTCCTGCCTCAGCCTCCCCAGTAGGTGGGACTACAGATATGCACCACCACACCCACATGATGTTTTCTATTTTTTGTAGAAATGGGGTCTCACTCTTGCTCAGGCCTGTCTGAAACTCCTGGCCTCAAGTGATCCTCCCACCTCACCCTCCCAAAGTGCTAGGATTACAGGTATGAGCCACCACTCCCAGCCAACAATTTTTAATTGTATATATTTATGGGGTATAAAGAAACTCTTGTATACATATTCAAGGAAATGTGTATAAGGATATTCATTGCAGCTTTTTTTTTTTTTTTTTTGCCAAAGTGAAAAGTTGGAAGCTAATGTCTTTCAACAGGGTGGATATATTGGGTGACTATATAAATCATTTCTTTCAAAAATTATGAAGCAAATATGGTAAAAATATTAACTTACATTATAACAGGGTAATGAGTAGGTAGGTGGGTGTTTGAAGGATATTTTATATATAATGGAAATATTCTATAATCTTAGCATATGTTTAAGTGTTAATAGATGACAATGAACTTGCTTCCCTACCCTCTTCTCACCCAAAGTTATGACTCAAGAGATGTTTACCAGGAACCCCCATCAAACACTGGAGAGTTGTTTTGAGCAGGCTGACCTTGCAAGTCAGTATTTGGGTATCTCTCTACTCAAAGGAGGTAGAAATCTATTCCTCCTATAATCAGGCTCTTCTTCTCTTTACTATCACCTCCTAGTACAGAGTCTGATACAAAGTAGGCACTGAAAAATAGTTATTAAATGATTAAAGCAATACAAATAAAATTGGAATATAAAGACACATAGATTTACTACACTGAGAATGCAACGTAGATAGAGATAAAAGATTAAAACATTCAGTTATCTTTCTAAAAAGGCATCGTGGCTCAGCAAAATGGAAACTTTTATAATATTGAATGATGACTTTTAGTCAATTACTTATAAACTCTTTGTGAATGCCCCTCCCCTCTCTTTTTGAGAGAGTCTCACTCCGCTACCCTGAGTAGAGTGCCGTGGCGTCAGCCTAGCTCACAGTAACCTCAAACTCCTGGGCTTGAGAGATCCTCCTGCCTTAGCCTCCCAAGTAGCTGGGACTACAGGGATGTGCCACCACACCTGGCTACTTTTTTCTATTTTTAGTAGAGACGGGGTCTCACTCCTGCTCAGGCTGGTTTGAAACTCCTGAACTCAAGCAATCCTCCCACCTCGGTCTCCTAGAGTGCTAGGATTACAAGCATGAGCCATCATGCCTGGCACCCCCTTCCCTCTTTTAATGTGAAGAACAGGGCAATAATCTTTAAGTGATAAACATGGAGTACATTATGTACTCCTCAAATTTGAAATAAGGTGGTCTTTTGAGAATAAAAATATGACAAAGCAACATGGATCTTCCTCTTAGTTATCACCTGTAGCAGAAAGAACAAGTCTGTTAGAAGAGCAATAGCCATCAGAGAAATTCAGGAAAGCAAGAGGTCAGAAAGACAAGGGAGGCATCAGTTCTAGGCATGTCCTAGGAAAGAAGTATCCTGGTTCATAGATGGATCTGTCTGGTTCTGGGAGCAGAGCTGGACTACATTGATATGAGTGAACTGGCTGGACTCATTGTCAGCCAACGATGTTTGAAGTCTTTATCTGGAACCACCAGGAGCAAGTCTGTGCCATGGGCTTTGCTCTACCATTCCCGTCCTACCTACAGCTAATGGGCTCAAATATCCACATGTTCAGGGTCCTCCTCTGGGATTCCCTTCCTTAATGGAAACCAATGGGAAAGGGCCAATCACTCTCCTGTGACAACCAAGGGATGTAAACCCTTACCATATAGAAGAAGGTGGTCCTCAGAGGGAGGGAAAGAAGCCAACAGGAAGAGAATCCCAAAGGCTTTTTACTTGCGATTCCAATGAACTCTGACACCAGGCTCTTCCATAAACTTTCCCAGAGTTCCATGAGATTCTCCTGTACTCTTAATAAACTCTCCCTTTTGCCCAAGATAATTTTAATTGTGTTTCTGTCACTTACAACTGAAAGAGTTCCATTACAACCAGGCAATCAGAATCTAAGGCTGTTAATCATTGTAATCATATACCCAACTCCCCTTGCTCTGATTCCAAACACTGAGCAACATTCTGATTAGAGTTTGGCTTCCCATATGGTTTTTTATACAGAGAGAGAATGCTTTTATTAGACTGACGTGACAGTCTGGTGTGCTTGAAAATTTTATTTCTCATTATAAATTAACTAATTAGAATTCTGGCTTTTCCTGTGAGTTTAATGAGCACGAGTCAATCTCCATGTGTCAGATAAATTCTGAAGCACAGACAAAATGGTCTTTCTGGAAATGTAAAACTGAAGGTGAGAAGCTGGTAAATTCACCAGGACAATGCCACACTGTTAGGGTGCTTGGAAGTTAGGCAGCTGGTTTTCACCCAGCACCACCCCCAATTTGCCACACATGCCCTCTTTGACCTTTAGTTATGATGCACTTTGTAAGGTACAGAAAAACTAAAGACATTTTGTAAGAAGTCTGATATTGAAGCTGTGGTGTTAGTTAAAATATCTGTACTGTACCTGCCCTAACATCAGTGGTAACGTGTGAATCAATGACAAGATGGTGGACCCAAATCCACAGAATCACAGTTTCTTAGACTTGAAAGAACGTTAAAGGCCAATTGTTTCTTTTCTGTTTTGCCTGGAGGAGGGACAGACATTTTCTCATCCGGCTTCCTGGCAGCCAGAATAGCATGCGAGATGTACTCACCAGATCAGATGGTTCCATCTAAGAGTCTAAATCTGAGTAAGTGACTCAAAGAAGCAGGGAATTAATGCAGAATTAATTTCTCCACTGGCAGCAGTAGAAGCAGCATCCATTATTTAAGACAAGTATAGCCACAGAGCACAGTGGAGCCTACCAGACTCCACACTGCGGTGGGGGTAGGAGTAGCTTATGACCACTCTGGGAAATTCTGTTTCATTCTTAACAGCAACCATCTTTAAAAAAAAATCTTATCTTGAGCTGATATGGACATCCCTGTCATTTCGTCTTACTTTTACCTACTGAATGAAGCCACACGGACCAAATCTGATAGCTTTTCCACAGCTGCTAATGCCAGGCCTATTATTTAGAAATCAACCTCTAAGAAGCTAGTGGGCAAGACGTGGAGAGGAAAGATGAAATGGAAGACAATTGGAATCTGCTTTTACCCCTGATCCAAGCCAAGTACTTGCTAAGGTCCCCAGCCCCTTTGCGAGGAGTCCTCTCCTCCAATCAAGAACACAAAACTGTGACCCAAAGATTCTAGTTTCTGCTTTGCCACTAAGCAGTCACGGACCCTTGAGAAAGTCACTAATCAGTCTGCATTTAAACTCTCCCATTAGTATTTGCTCCATAAATATTTACAGAATAGATGGATGAATCAATTAATTGGATTCCTTGGTTATTTCTGTGCTTTGATTCCTCCTCTATACATTAAAAAATACCCACCCAAATGACCTTGTGTGATTATTAGGCAGAATGGAATAATAATAGATAATGCATGTAAAAGTATCTTCAAGAATATGGAGCACTATATACATTTAAGCTTAAAAGACAATGCAATGTAGTGGTTAATGACACAGGCTCTGCAGTCAGACATGAGTTTAAAATCCAGCTCTAGTGCTTACTAGGTAAGGAACTTTTGGAAAGTTACTTTACCCATCTGAACCCTTTTTAATGGGGATAGTTGCAGTATCTACAACTCTACAATGAGAGTTAAATAAAAGAAGGCATGTAAAGCCCTTAGCTCAGTACCAGACACACAATTAATGCTCATTAGTGGTAGAAGAGAAAACTATAGTGTAATGATATTAATAAAACAGTGGACAGGCATGAGTCTCTGCATTTTAAAAGGATTGTGCAAGCTGCAGGATGGAGAATGGATTGAAAGGGACAAGACTGGAGGCAGAGGAACCAGTTAGGATACTTACATTAGCAACTGGGACTGGATCAGTGATCTCTCTTGTGCTCCAGTCTCAGATATCCATCTGCTACCTTTTATTAATATCATTACAGTACAGTTTTCTCTTCTAACATTAATGAGCATTAATTGTGTGTCTGGTACTGAGCTAAGAGCTTTACCTGCCTTATTTTATTTAACTCTCATTCTTTAAGATATAATAGATACTTCAACTATCCCCATTAAAAAGAGTTTAGATGGGTAAAATAACTTTCCAAAAGTTTCTTACCTAGCAAACCTGTTGTTTGCTATTCCTCCCATCTTCACAGCCTCAGTGAATGGCCCCATTACCCTCTGGTGGCCTAAGTCAGAAGCCGAGGAATCAACCTTAAGTCTTCTTTACAGCTACAACTAATCAATCTCCAAGTAAATGTCAATTTATCCCTTTGTTTATATGTCTAAAATCTGTACCCTTCTCCCCTGCTACACCACCACAGATTAAGGTCAGGCCCTTATGGTGTCTTGCCTTGACATAAGTTCAAGGGTCCTCTGACTGCAATCTCAGTTGCCTACCTATCTGTTCTCTGCTTTCCAAACACAAATCTGATCATTCCTACCTCATGCTTGAAAACCTTTAACATTACCTACATGATAAAGTCCAAACTCCTTAACATGGCTTTCAGGTCTTGCTTTCTTAGCCCCAGCATCTCTCTCCGACTTTAGCTGTCATCACTGCAAATTTGCACTCTATGCCCCAGGCATGCCCACCGCAGGCCCCAGTCCTCCCTGCCTTTGTGTGTCCTACATCCTCTGCTTAGGGTGCCCTTCTCTCCTGTTGATCTGCCCGACTCCAACTCAGACTTCATGACTCAGCTCAGGTGTCACTTCTACCTGGAAGCCCTTCCTAACCTTCCAAGTCTAAGTTATGTGCTCCCCTTGCATCCTAAGTTCACCCCTAGCATGTTATATTAACATGTAGGTTGGCCCAGTCAACACCTGTTGCAAACTCCCTTTTCCCTTTATTTCCCTGCTTAGAAGCTGAAAACAATCTTGTAGCCAAGGGTGGCTGTGCCAGTCTACACAGTGGATGAAGGATGAAGATCCCGAGGAGGGTTTCTCTTTCTCACCTCTTTCTTTATGGAACAGATTGGTGTCTGGAGGCATAGCAACCATCTTGAAAGTAGAGGGATGAAAGCTACTTAATAAGGCTCGTAGAGAAGGAAGACAAAAGATCCCAGAGCCTTGATGACATGCTTAGGTGCCATACCAGTCTTGTACTCCCTGCCCTTCTATTTTATGCCAGGTGACCAAATAAATACCTTAATTATTCAAGCTGCTATTCATTAGATTTCCTGTTACTTTTAGCCATGCATATTCCTTACTGATACACAAGCATTTATTAGTCCTTTTTCTGTCTCATATGTTAGACATATGAGCTGGTATCTTTTGTCTCTATATTCCCAGTGGCTAACTTTTCCTGGTAAACACTAGGCACTCGTTAAATGGTTATGTTGAAGGAATTAATTCAGATATGTGGAACAAATGTAATTTCCTCGGGCACAATAATTTTTGGAAGCCATATGAAAGAACAACATAAGGCTTACATATTAGGGTAATAATTTAACTGTGAAAGTACCAAATACAGAATCAAGGGCAATATGAGAGCAGCAAAGATTTCTGTACTTCTGCGAAGTTCTTATTCCTATAAAACCACCTTTGGGGTTCAAATATGCATAGTATAGTATTTATTATCTACCACGACCAACTGAAGATTTTATTTTAAATAATTATAAATAATAATATTTTTATGACAACTACATAAACTTTGAATGTTGCAAAGAGTAATACTAGTTATATCAGCTTATCCTTAATGTAACATGGGATAAAAGGAAACATCAGATTTAAATATAAATTCCACAACCATGACATTTTCAAAATCTTTACCACTCACTTTGGTTTCTTTGTTATTGTTGCTTTAAGTAAAAATTGTATATATTTAAGGTGTATGATATGATATAACATTTTGATATATATTTACATATTGAACTGATTACTATAGTCAAACTAATTAACATATCCATCTCCTCATGTAATTGGTGGTAAGAACGCTTAAGATCTACTCTTTGCAAATTTCAAGTATACAATACAGTATTATTAACTATAGCCCTCATGAGGCACATTAGATCTCTAGATGTTGGTCAAAGGGTACAAAGTTTCAGTCACATAGAATTCCATCTCCCATTTCCCCCACCACCCAGGCCTTGGAAACCACCATTCTACTCTCTGCTTCTGAAGTTCAACTTCTTAGATTCCACATATAAATGAGATCATGCAGTCTTCTTTCTGTGTCTGTATTTTGCTAAGCATAATGTCCTCCAGGTTCATTGATGTTGTTACAAATGGCAGGATTTCCTTCATTTTCAAGGCTAATATTCCATTGTATATGTATACCACAATTTTTTTATCCATTCATCCATTGACAGACACCTAGGTTGATTCCATATCTTGGCTATTGTAGATAATGCTACAGTGACAATGGGGATACAGATATTTCTGCAAGATGCTGATTTTGTTTCCTTTGGATATACCCAGAAGTGAGACTGCTGGATCACATGGTAGTTCTAATTTTAATTCTTTAAAGAACTAAACTTTTTTCCATAATGGCTGCACCATTTTACATGCCCACCAACAGTGCTCAAGGGTTCTAATTTTTCCATATTCTCACCAACACTTGTTATATTTTGTCTTTTTGGTAACAGCCATCCTCAAAGGCATGAGATGCTATGTCATTGCAGTTTTGATTTGTATTACTCTGGTAATTAGGGATATTGAGCACCTTTTTCTATATCTACTGGCCATCAGTATGTCTTCTTTAGGAAAATGTCTATTTAAGTCTTTTGCCCATTTTTAAAACACGTTATTTGGGGGTTTTTTGGCAATTAAGTTATATGAGTTCCTTATATATTTTGGATATTAACCTCCTTTCAGATATATGTTTGCAAATATATCCCCCCAATCCATAGGTTACCTTTTCACTTTGTTGTTTCCTTTGCTGGGCACAAGTTTGTAATTTGGTATAATTCCACCTGTTTATTTTTGCTTTTGTTTCCTGTGCTTTTGATGTTCCATCCAAAAAATCCATTGCCAAAACCAATGTCAAGGAGCTCTTTCCCTATGTTTTCTTCTAGGAGTTTTATGACTTCAGGTCTTATATTTAAGTCTTTAACCCATTCTGAGTTGATTATTGTGTCACATTGTTTAATAGCTCATCAATCCTAAAATTTGAACAGCTTGCATCTCTGATATATTTCCAGTGACAAAAACTATACCTATAGGCCTAATATAGAAGAAATAACCATGTAAGTATGGTATTTAGAGATATGAAAGTTGTTTCAATTACCTACTGCTGTGGCTTAAAAGTAACTTAAAATAGCAATCATTTTATTAACTCTAATTATTCTGTGAGATGATTGGCTCAGCTGGGTGGTTTATCTGTTCCACATGATGTCAGAGCTACAGTCATCAGAGGTTTGATAGCTCACTCATGTGGCTGGCAGTTTGTTTTGTCTATTGTCTGTGAGCTCAGCTGGAGCTGTCAAATACAATGCCTTGATTCTCCTCCATGTGGCCTCTCCATATGTCTTGGGCCTCTCCCAGCATATTAGCTGGGCTTCAAGAATCAGAAAGTAGAAACTATCAGTTTTCTTAAGGTCTGCACTGAGAGTCCCAGGACATCACTTCTGCCACATTCTGTAGATTAAACCCAGTCTCAAGGGTAGCCCAGGTTCAGAGGTCAGGTAAATAACTTCTGCCTCTTAATGGGAGCAGCAGCCTGCATGTACAGAGGAAACAAATTGTTGGGGCCACCTCCAGAATCTAGCGACCACAATAAGTAAATCATGTAACCCTATCTTCATAATGTTATCTTGAGAGCCTTACTGAACACACCAGAAAACATGAAGAAACCTGAATTTCAACTTGATGGCTGTAACTCGAATGGCTACTATAATAAAATTAGATCCAATAAAGACTTATATGGAACAAAGGATGGTTTGAGTCAGCCATCAGTTCATCATGATGCCAAAACTTTAGACCTAACAGGCACTACACCATGTGCTTTAACATAAATTTTCTTATCAAATTATTTGAATTACAACAAGGACAGCAATAGAACAGGTTATTTTTTACCTGCCATTAAAATAATCCTTTGCCAAAGCACACAACCCAAATTCCAAACCACTCATTTAGGACCTGAGTCACAGCTCCAAATATTAACAGAGAAATATCTACCTATTCAGCCATTTGGCCTCAACATACATCAAGTAAGGAGAAATACTCTACATGCAAGGATACTATAATGAAAAATAGCATTTAGGTTGACTCTGAAATCATTTCAGCAAATTTGCTCAACTAGAAAGCCATCATAACTCAGCACCAGTTAAGCCACCCATTCTAGTGAGCCGAGGTTGGTGAGATGAGTTCAGATAGGGTTCCTGCCTCAAAGGGGAAAGTGTCAAGCCAGGACCTAGGCCTGGATGAGGAACAAGTAGCCCAGATTGTTTAAGAAACAGAAATTTTTATTTTAGAAATTTAGAAAGGGATAAAAAAAACCTTTCACCAGTATATCCTTTATGAGTTTGGTCCTTATGTGTCAATTTTGTGTGTTAATTTTATGTGTCAACTTGACTGGACCTAAGGATGCCCAGATAGCTGGTAAAACATGATTTTTGAGTGTGTTTGTATGTCTCTTTTGCTAATCCTAAAGAGGTTACAATTTAAATAAGTAGACTGAGTAAAGAAAATCTGCCCTCACCAATTTAGGCAGGCATCATCCAACCCGTTGAGGGCACGAAAAGAACAAGAAGGCAGAGGAAGGGTAAATTGTCTCTCTTCTTGAGCTGAGACATTCATTTTCTTTTGCCCTTGGCCATCAGAGCTCCTAGTTCTCTGGCCTTTGTACTCTGGGACTTACTCTGCATCCTCCACCCTCAGTTCTCAGGCCTTCAGAGTTGGGCTGGGAATTTCATGACTGGCTCCCCTGGTTCTCAGGCCTTCAGACTAGAACTGAATCACACCACTGGCTTTCTTGATCCTGCAGCTTGCAGAAGGTGGATGATGGAACTTCTCAGTCCCCATAATAGTGTAAACCACTTTCCATTATATATATATATATATATATAACCTATTGGTTTTATTTTTATTTTTATTTTTTTTTTTGAGACAGAGTCTCACTTTGTTGCCCGGGCTAGAGTGCCGTGGCGTCAGCCTAGCTCACAGCAACCTCCAACTCCTGGGCTCAAGTGATCCTTCTGCCTCAGCCTCCCAAGTAGCTGGGACTACAGGCATGCGCCACCATGCCGGCTAATTTTTTCTATATATATTTTGTTGGCCAATTAATTTCTTTCTATTAGTAGTAGAGACGGGGTCTCGCTCTTGCTCAGGCTGGTTTTGAACTCCTGACCTTGAGCAATCCACCCACCTCGGCCTCCCAGAGTGCTAGGATTACAGGCGTGAGCCACCGCGCCCGGCCTGGTTTTATTTTTCTAGAGAATACTGACTAATACAGTGCTCAAGGCCTGGCCAGCCTGAATGTAGCAATTATTCTCTCCATGCTTACAGAGGCAAGTGATGTTCAGAGAACTTTAGAACACACCAGAGTTTTCCTAGTTGACCTATCAGTCAGAGAAGCAGCACAGAAGAGTGGCTAAGAGCACGAGCTTTGGCATTAAATTGTCTCAGTTCAAATCCTGACTCATTATCATCTGTCGGCCGTGAGAGTCTGGACACGTTACTTGACTTCTCTATGCCTTTGTTTTTCCTTCCACAGACTGCAGATGACGATGGAACAAATTCACAGAGTATTTGTCAGAGAAATAGGTTAGTAGATGTAAACCACTTAGAACAGTACCTGGCACATAATAAGCACTGTTTAAATATTTGTTTTTATTAGTATTGCTCTTGCGGTTTTAAGTTATAGAAACTCACCTCAAACTTGATTTAAAAAAAAAAGAAGAAAGGAAAACACTAGACATAAAAAGAATGTCATCAGAACTGTCTTTTTCCATGTCTTCACTTAACCTCATTTATAGATAGAAGCTCCCCCAGAAGCAAGATATCATCTGTAACTCACAACTGGAGTAGGAGAGTTTATCTTCCCTAAAACTCCAATTATTGGATTAATAAAATATGGTATATGGATACAACGGAATACTACTCAATTACAAAAAACGATGGTGATCTAGCACCTCTTATATTTTCCTGGATAGAGCTGGAGCCCATCCTCTGAAGGGAGGTATGACAAGAATGGACGAATAAGCACCACACGTACTCACCATCAAATTGGCACTAACTGATCAACACTAAGGTGCTCACACGGTAGTAATATTCACTGGGGTTTAGGGGGATAGGGATGGGTAAACTCACAACTAACGGACACGGCGAGCATTGTATGGGGGAAAGGGTACACTTCCAATCCTGGCTCGGGTGAGGCAAAGTCATAATATGTAACCAAAATGTTTGTACCCCCATAATATCCTGAAATAAAAAAATAAAAATAAAAAATAAAAGACCAGACAAACCAAAAAAAAAACTCCTCCAATTATTATCCTCTGATTGGCCTGGCCTGGATCTTATGCCCAACACTTGGGCTTTTTAGGAAGGTGGGAATGGGAAACAAAATCAGCCAGTCCATCATGCAGCCCAGCCAAATTACACTGAGCAGGCAAAAGGATGTTGTCTAAAAGAAGAAAGCTGAACACACAAAAATGAAAGGTCCTCCAGTGAGTAAGATGGAGGATCAAGAATTGAGTTCAAGTCTGCCTCACTCCCCCTCCACGCCCTTTTCACCACACCACTCTCCTCTTCACATGTTCTTTGTTGTTATCTTCCTCACCATCATAGGGCAACTCTTTAAACTTTTTTTTTCTGCTGGAAAAATGTCCAACAACTGGGTGGTATTTCATTAAGACACAAGCTGCCACACAAGTGCCTCAGTAGAAAGAAAAGCAAATGCCGTGCACTGTACTTTGACAAAAGAAAAACTTTCACACTATTTACATGCAGTCCCTTTCTTCTGAAGAGTGCAAAAGATTTTACAGATGCCTAATGCCCCAAGGAGAGGAATAAATCAGAAGAATTTAAACTGTGGCCGAGGCTTGCTACGGCTACTCTGAAGTGACCACTCCACACACGCAAGGATAAGTGCTCTGTCCCAGCGATGAACACTTAACTGCCTGAACTACTTTTGGGCCTCATTTAACTTGCCCATTTATGCAACTGTAGATGCCTTTCTCCTTACAGCCATAAAATTTTAGAGTGGGAATGGACGTTACAGATCATTTGGTTCAATCCCCTCATTGTCCAAATGGAAACAACTGGAGCCCAGAGAGGGTTATTAACCAGCACGAGGTCACGTAGCAGGTTTGTTGCAAGCCCAGAAGTAGAACTCGGGTTTCTTATTTTCCAATACAATGCTCCTTCTGAAAAGCCACACGATTTCCAAAAAGCTATCCAGTGATTCCAAACACTATTAATTTCTTTCTTCTCCCATTATGTGGATCACGTAGTGTTCGTATGCATTCTGGAAGCAAGACACATTTATCATAAAATGTCAGCAATATGCACTAATCATTACCACCAGGAGGCAATGAAATTTGGTAAAAATGACAAGATGCTGTGGTTAAGGCTAGCTCTGTGAGAGGTCTACCTTGAGTACTTCTCCAGTGGATGCACAGTGCTGCTGGGCTACTCTCAAATTGACCCAGGCCCCCATGGACCTGCTTCTCACACAGCAAACACCCTATGCCAGAATTGGTCTTTCCCTATCAAAAAAACTGACTTCTCCTATGGACCGTTATCCCAGCATCTCACATGGTTATATGTGTATATTTAAATGAAGACTTCTGAGAAATAAGATCTTAACATAAAATTATATATTTTACTACATCTCCCTTTCAAAATTGGATCTACTTGATATAGTTTCTGTTGCTGTTTTTTGTGTTGTTTTGGTTGCCGGTTGTTTCTTTAATCGTCACAGATGCAGTCCACATATTTTTACATGGAAAACCTTACTTCTTAGAATGAATTAGATGCAACTCTCTGGTTCCATGGACAAATCACAAAATGATTTTGTGTTAGATAATCAGATATACAGGGGACTTCTGATAATTAGTGAGCTGGTTTTTCAGGCCTCATAAAGACTACTTCCAAATTAAATGAAAGTTGCTTGAGGATGCTTGAGAATCAGGTAGAAAGACAAAGACTCCTTTTTTTTTTTTTTTTTTTTTTTTTTTAGACAGAGTCTAACTATGTTGCCCAGGCTAGAGTGCTGTGGCATCAGCCTAGCTCACAGCAACCTCAAACCCCTGGCTCAAGCTATTCTCCTGCCTCAGCCTCCTGGGTAGCTGGGATTACAGGCACATGCCATGGTGCCAGGCTAATTTTTTTTCTGTCTTTAGTTGTTTGGTTAATTTCTTTCTATTTATAGTAGAGATGGGGTCTTGCTCTTGCTCAGGCTGGTCTTGAACTCCTGAGCTTAAGCAATCCTCCTGCCTCGGCCCCCCAGAGTGCCAGGATTACAGGTGTGAGCCACCGCGCCCGGCCAACAAAGACTCTTAAATTGACTTACTAACCGTACTCATGCTCCCATCCACTTTTCCTGTGTGCCTTTCATTACCTTTCCGTATCTGTACTGTCTCTGTCCATGTAGTAAAAGTAATGTATGTTAGAGACTCCCTCCACATGCATCTGCAACCACTGAAGACAAAACAAGCACTGTTGATGCCTGAGAGGTCTTTGAGCCTCCCTGACTCCCACCCTCCCATCACTGGCAATGTCAATTTCTTGGAAACTCATTGGTGGGAATGAGACCAACTCTCAAGTGAAAATAGTTTTCATTCTAGACAAGCTCAATCTAGCCTCAAAGCCTATAAATCTCATTTTTAAAGCTTAAGTCTTTGATATCAATTTTAGTGTCAACCTAACTGCTCCCTATGTGACAATTTTTTTCTATCTATCTCAATCTGTGACATATGTGGAAGGAATTATTCACAGAGCCCTTTAGTTAAGGTCAGGAGCGACAAGTCCCACTGGACTTATCAAGCATTCTAGATGTCCTGATTTTCAATATATTTCACTGAGTTATTTGTTACCAATTTATGGAGGAAAGGTGTTGTGTCTTCTTCACATTAGTCAAAAATAAAGTAGGTGGACCATAGGTTGAATTATGAGAAAAAGAAACAGATGGTCAAATGCCATCATAACATAATGGACAATATCTAAAAATTTAGATAAGTGCATCAAACTAATGTCTCCTTAATACAAAAGCTATACTTTCATTGTTATGGACTTTTTTCCTTAAGAAGTAACCTGAAGCTTAAATTTACATTATGATTACAGCCTTTCTTTTATAAGTTGAAGCACACTATTTTGGTCCATTGAACAAACTCATTCTTATTCATTGCCTTTTAAAGTTGACATTTAACTTTCACAGCTGTAGAGTTGGCAAGAAGTAAAAGAATACTTAATATTCAAGAGAGCAGATTCTAAAACACCACAGCATTCTATTGTATGGAACATCCTGTAATTAGTGTGTATTAACTGAAAGAAAGAATTACATATGGAATTAGTGGAGGATGGTTGAAGGTGTTCATGTATTTATATCCTTGCTAAAACTCATGAATCAAATAAAACAAATGAGTAATTCTAGCAATTCAAACTCATAAAGGCTGATTTTCTAAAAGAGCATGTCTTTGAATGCATTTGCCAAAACAGAATTAAGAACAAGTTTTGGCTCTAAAGGCCTTGAACCTCTAAATCAAATAAGATAGGAAGTAGCTATACTTCCTTGTATTATAATTTCCTATTCAACATCAGAAATGACTATTCATTCCAAATATAACTATGGTATGTCTGCTGTTGGTCAGGCTCTCTGTTAAGCAGTGGGGACAGAGCTGTGACAGTCTTGCCCTTCAGAGCATTGAATTTAGCAAGAAATATAGGAATACAAGTAATTGCAGCAAAGATGAATAGTGTTAGGATAAAAGGAGTAGACAGTGCTATGGACACCCTCCAGGGACCTCACCAAGGCACGGAGAGTAGGGTAGCAGTAGGGATGGGCAGGTTCTCTGGGGGAGGTGGCTAATCAGATAAGACTTGACAATGTCAGAGTTAAGATTGAGCATACACAACGAACCTTGTTTCCTCAGAAAGCTCTACTAAAACCACATTAAACTGACTTTTTAAAACTCACAATAACAAGGAAAATAGGAGAAGGGACAAGAGAAACAAATTTTGGAAGCTCAAGATAAGATGGACCAGGTTCTCTGACTCAGAAAGCTGAATCCTAAATCAGTAAAAGCCTGGAGGAAAAGCTGGATGAAAACCACTTAGAGCTCCAAAGCTACTGCCCTGGTCCCACTGCAGAGTATCTGCCCCTCCCCTATGCCAGCAGGAAGCTAGAAATTTATTCACCAGAGAAAGTCCTTGATCAACAGCACAATTCAGTGACCATACACAATGAAGGATCCCAGCCCAATTGCCCTGCTCACTCTAAGAACACAGGCACTAGCCTTTCACCCTTCAGGTGGGAGACTTGGGAGTCTCCTCTGGGAATGTGACCACCCCAAGAGGAAAGACTAAAATATAGTCATGTCACATAATGATGTTTCAGTTAATGACAGATTGGACTGTACGGACTACGGAGATCCCATAAGATTATAACAGAGGCTGGGCCTGGTGGCTCATGCCTGTAATCCTAACACTTTGGGAGGCTGAGGCAGGAGGAGAGCTTGAGGCCAGGAGTTTGAGGTTGCAGTGAGCTATGATCATACCACTGCACTCTAGCCCAGACAACAAAGCAAGACCCTGTCTCAAAAAAAGAAAGATTATAATAGAGCTGAAATATTCCTGTTGTCTGGTAATGTTGTGGCTGTTGTAACATCATAGCACTATGCATTACTCACATGTTTATGGTGATGTTGGTGTAAAAACAAACCTACTGTGCTGTCAATTGTATAAAAGGAGAATATCTACAATTATGTACAGTACATAATACTAGACAATGATAATAAATGACTATGATGCTGATTTGTGTATTTACTATACTATACTTTTTATTGTTATTTTGGAGTATACTTCTTCTACTTATAAAAAAAAAAAGTTAACTGTAAAACAACCTTAGGCAGGTCCTTCAGGAGGTATTCCAGAAGAGGGCATTGTTATCATAGGAGATGACAGCTCTGTGTGCATTATTGTCCCTGAAGACCTTCCAGTGGGACAAGATGTGGAGGTGGAAGACAGTGATAGTGATGATCCTGACCCAGTGTAGGCCTATGCTAATGTGTGTGTGTGTGTGTGTGTGTGTGTGTGTGTGTGTGTGTCTTAGTTTTTAACAAAAAAAACGTTTTAAAAGTAGAAGATAAAAATCTTAAAAATAGACAAAAGCTTATAAATAATGATACAAAAAAAGAAAATATTTTTGTACAACTGGTACAATGTGTTTTGTTTTAAACTGTATTATTACAAAAGAGTCAAAGTTTTCTTAATCATTTAAAAGTTTACAAAGTTAAAAAGTTAGAATAAGCTAAGGCTAATTTATTATTGAAGGAAGAAAAAAAATTTATAAATGTAGTGCAGCCTAAGTGTACAGTGTTTATAAAGTCTACAGTAGTGTTCAGTCATGTCCGAGGCCTTGACATTCACTCACCACTCACTCACCGACTCACCCACAGCAACTTCCGGTCCTGCAAGCTTCATTCATGGTGCATGGCCTATACAAGTATACCATTTTTTACCTTTTGATACTGTATTTTTACTGTACCTTCTCTATGTTTAGATACACAAATACTACCATTATGTTATAACTGCCTACAGTATCCAGTATGGTAGTAACATGCTGTACAGGTTTGTAGCCTAGGAATTAGCATATTTATATCATATAGCCTGGGTGTGGAGTAGGCTATACTATCTAAGTTTATGTAAGTAAGTACACTGCATGATGTCTGCACAAGGATGAAATCACCTAATGATGTATTTCCCAGAACACACCCCTGTCATTAAGCAATGTATGACTCTACTGACACTATGGCTTCTTTGGAAAAATGACCCCCTAGATTCCTTCGGTAAATATCCAAGTCAACAAGTCTCACTCACAGGCTCAGATCTCCATCTCTTAATCATGAGAAGAAAGCCAAAGATTGATTCCCAAATATCTGAGGAAAATGCCTCCAGCATAGAAGACAGATGCCACACAAACAAATAAAAAACAAACAGAAACAAAAAAGCATCTTGGAGAAAACAGAGATTATGCATGGGGAAGAAAATAAAAAAAAAAAGAAAGAAAAAGCTAACTATCATTAACATCTCCAAATAGATAAGAGAAGATATTGCAGTCATGAAACAAAAAAAAAAGATAATATAAAAACAGAAAGATTCAGAAAACAAAAAGAGAATTCAATAATAGGGTTGAAGAAACAGACAGAAAAGTAGATAGTAAAGATAAAAAGAAAATAAGAGAGAAAAGACAAGAAGATTAAAAGACCAGTCCAAGCAACCCAATATCCAAATAAAGGATTTCCAAAAGAGAGAACTAAGAAAACACAATAAATCAAGAATGAAATAAATCAAGAAAACTCCCCTGAATATGAATGTATAGACTGCAACGATTCAGCAAGTGTCCAACAGCTTGCTTACTAGGTATGTATCAGTTACTGCCCTAGTTGTTTTACATGCATTACCTTGCTTACTCTTCATAACTTCATAATACACAATCCAATACTTAGAATTTTGTAGGCTTATAAGTATATTTCCACATCATCTATACATCATGAAAGTTTGTCTTCTTTAGAAAGACGAATGGATAAGAAATTTCTTTTTTCTTTTGTAGTAAGAATTCATGCTGCCCCCAAATAAATGTATTTCTTTTGTTAGTAAAGATAGTAGTCTCTTGCTGTGCAGTCAATTCTCATTATTCACAATAATGCACTATGAAGTTGCCATGAACACTACATTAGCAAATATTGAGCCATTGCTCTTAGGGGAAATATCGGAGTAGGTTCCTGCAAGCCTCTGACCATTTTCACCAATCCATCAATATATAAACTTATTTTATGTTTATTTCTGCTTAAAGACATCTTATTTAATATATATTTTTACTTTATTAACATTGAACTCACTGCCAACAGCATTACAACTCATGCCAGAATGAAGCTTATCTAACACACGGATTTCCTCTGAAAGGCACGTCTCAGCCTTCTTGCTCTTAGGAACACAATAGCACTTCAGAACGATGATTTGGGGATGTTTTAAACAACGAGATCACCAACAAAAAGCATAAAAGTTTGGAAAACATGGCACTAAATAAACTGTGAAAAGGACACGTGTTTACAGGATGAGAGCTGAAATGAGAAGGCAGGACATCACCTTGTGTGACCTCAGCTGGGAGTGTGCACATCGGGTGGACTCAAACATTTGCTGCTCTGCACATGTCCATGAATGACCACCACAGACCCATGAGTATTAATTTGTGGGTTACAAATACATAAATTTCAGCAAGTAGAAAAATTAGCAAATACAGAATCTGCAAATAATGAGAATTAACATTATTACTATTATAAATGCTATGTATATTGATGGAAAAAAATCTTTTGTTAAAGAAAAATTATGTAAAGCCTTCTAAAAGGCATTTTGTTGACCTTGGCATAACCCTCATACCTTAACCCCTGCAAACAAACCTTCTGAATCAATAAACATTTTGTACGATCTGCAGCAGTTTAGGGGCTACTCACATTTTGTTCCAATCCGGTGGATGTCTAGTAAAGACAGCTCCAAAGCCTCTGGCAGGTGATCCAGTGTCCCTGGAACAAGATAACAACTTTTAGAAAACATGTTAGACTGCCACGCATATACTTTCAAAGCCATACCGAACAAATTTGGGGCTGAATTTTTATGATAATTATTTTTAAAAGGTTTGTCATGTTTGCAACTGTTATGCACTTTGCAAAATAAAATATCCCAACAAGGAAATGGAAATTTTAGCATTTTTGTCATTACCTTGACTGCATTTTTTCAATAATTACTGTATAAGATAAAAGCTATGTAATGCACTTCCATAGATAGGCATTGTGCCAGGTTGCAGGACTATAGCTATGATTAAGAAACAATTCCTGCCAGGGGTGGTGGCTCATGCCTATAATCTCAGCACTTGCGGAGGCTGAGGTGGAAAGATGATTGCTTGAGGGCAGGACTTTGAGACCAGCCTGGGCAACAAGAGAGATCCCACCTCTACAAAAAATAAGAAAAATTAGCCGGGCGTGGTGGCGCACGCTTATAGTCACAGCTATTCGGGAAGCTGAGGCAGGAGAATAATAGCTTGAGCCCAGGAGTTTGATGTTGCAGTGAGCTGTGATTATGCCACTGCACTCCAGCCAGGGAGACAGAGTGAGACCATGTCTCAAAAAAAAAAAAAAAAAAAAACACAGTTGCTAACCTCAAAGAACTCTACCTTTAACTAAACACAGACATATAAATAACTAGAATGCCAAGTCCAGCTGTTATTCAGGACATAAAATACTCAAAGTGCAAAGATACAAGAGCAAATTAATTCTGATTAATGATGATTAGTGAAAGCTTACTGCATGTCAGGCAATATTTCCATGCACATTTCATACTTTATTTCATCTAAATTTCAAAACAACCCTATGAAGTAGATACTTTTATAATTCCCATTTTACAGGTGACCAAACTGGATTGTAAACATCAAATAACTTTCACCAGTAAATTATAGAGCTGGGGTTTAAACCTAGATAGTCAGAATCCTGGGCCAGAAACAACTTGTAGAGAGGAAATGACATTTTACCTGGACCCAGAATAAGTATAGTGTTGATTGGTAAACAATTGAAGTAAAGAGAATTCCCAACAGAAGCAACAGCATGAGCAGAAAGCATGGGTATTTGAGACAAAAGTGCTTAATGTTGTTCCTATAATGTGTAGCTGGGGCCACTATACCTCTTTGCTACTTATATAAATCCTTTCCTGCCTTTGCATATTCTGTAAACAAAAGAAAGTATTAAGAATACCTTTCAATAATTCCAGAGCTCATTGTTTCCTCATTTAATAAGGCTTTGCTCTTTATTTTAGCCAATTCTTTGTTTACATAAACTTGTGACATCTGTTCATGGGCTTCTGATATCCAAATCTGGAAAAATAGAAGCCACTTATAAGAAAAATGAATTAATCACCAAAAATGGCCAGTTCCTAAAATTTATTTCTATTGAAGAACATTCTGATTTTAATTGCTGACTCTAGTTGACATTAAAAAATAAGTACTATCTCATAGCTATCAAGTATTTCATTATAAATATGTAAAAATGGAAATGACTGTGTATTGTTGGAAAATAAAAAACACATTTTTAAATGAAATATAAAGTGCCACATTTAATTAAATGCTAACTCTACCTATTTTCTATGTTTTTATTTATACTTCTCAGGGTTGGTATAGTTTAAATTCCCTAAGAAAATGTTTGTAGCAATCACTTTGTAGATCACAAGAACTTCAGATACCATCAGCAGCAGCAGCAGCAGCATCGTCATCATCATTATTATCCTATGCTCTTAGGAACACATCCACTCTCCATCACAGAGGATAATTTGGTGAGTTGTCAATAAATATTAGTATGGGGGGAAATCTGAAAATTGTAAGATATACTCAAACCAATTGCAGAAGCATCATGGGTAGCATCTAGGATATCTTGAGAACAAAAACGGATATAAAGGATTCAATATTTTCTCCATATAAAACTCTAGAAGATCACAAATATAGAGGGTAAGAGCAGAGAACCAGAACTCATCGCCAAGGAAACCTGCTACTTTCCCTGAACCTGAAGACCGTGTTCCCCAAGACATCCAATGAAGCCCACTAGATTTTCTATTTAAAAAAAGAGAGACCACTCCTTAGAAACCTGGAGCCTTCGATTGCAAGAGTATCATAGCCATAGTCAAATATCTTTGATTCACTTTGGGTTAGTAATAAGCCTCTATTATAATTAGGAATCTATCCTAATAAAAACAATTTTGATATAGTCTCTGGTCCTGGTCCCTTGGTCCACTCCATGGCTCTCTAGATCCTTGGCTTCTCAGAGACCTCAAGCTCCTGAATCACTAGCCTCCCAGCCCAATTCCCCAGATCTTGCCCCTATACCCTTAGCTCAACTACTCTTTCTCTCAGATTTCCAGGTTCACAAGTCAATGGTAAGGGACACTGTATTGGGTATCATATATAACAAAAAAAGAAAAAATATCTTTTGGGGAAAAAATTAATAGCCATCATTTTGTTTAAAAGTTTATGAGATTGACTGGAAAATTAAGCTTAGGTATGCTCTGATCATTTTCAGCCATTAAGTATTTCATTCAACAAATCAACCAACCCTTTGAAAACTATATGAAACAAAGATATTTCCAAACCTGAAATAGAGGAGTAAAAGGAAACAGATAATAATAGCATTAGTGGAGCTTAAGTTTATCAAGTGCTTGTTCTGTGCCAGATGATGTATTAAGCACTTTATATGTATTATTTCATTAATTACTCAGAGCCACCCTATGAATGTTGATTATCAATCATGGTCTCAGAAGGAAAAGAGAAATCAAATGGGGAACTGAGGAGAAGTTAATGAAAGATCTATACATAAAAGTGTGGCAAACATTAAGAAATTCAACAAACAGTGTTGACACACCCTGAAGATACCAGTAGTGGTGAGCCATGGGGCACTTACTGGGATCCAGAGAAACCTATCACTGTCAAGAGAGGGCCAGCTGATAGTTGTGATTTTTCAGAACAGACACATAGCCACTGCCAAACCATGGCCCTGTAGGGAGGAAACCACAGGAATAAATGTCCAAGCTCACTCTCTGATTACCTTTCACCTCTGATCACCTGCCAGTGCCTCCCATGGGCCAATCCCAGTGGGAAACCAGAGGGCAAGGGAGCCATTAAGGCAATCCATAAAGGTAAGCCTCCTTGGCACAAAGCAGGTTGAGAAGGGTGGAGAGCAGATTTGGAGAAGCAGATGAAGAACACTTGGCATAATTCATTTGCATTTTAAGGAAGGGAAAACTGAGGCTGGATGGGATTAAGTAACACCCAGGTAAATCAGCTAGAAAGAAGAACCTCCACTATTCAAAACTCATGTAGCCTGACTCATCCATCCATCCATCCATCCATCCATATCTATGAAGTATCAGGCATCATACTAGGTTCTAGGGCTAGAGTAGTATACAAACTCCAGGGGCTATACTGGCTATAGCTTAGTGAGTTATAGTAAATTATGGGGATAATGATAATAACTATAGCACGTGGCCAGACAGCATTCTAAATGTCTTCACATTAAATGCACATGACAGCTCTTCTATTCTCACTTTACACATGAGGAAATAAAGACACAGAAAGTTGTAGACTCTTGACCAAAGTTACATCCTGTAAGTGTTACAGCCAAGAATCAAAGAGAAGCTGTCTGACTCCATAGCCCACTCTTAATGTCTGTGCTTCCTATATTAGAGGCAACTGTTATCCTCCAATATTAGACCTTCCTTCGTCATCAGTAATAAGAAACCCAAATTTTAGCAGGGCACATGATGTTATAGAACACATTTTCCAGATGCTCTTATACTTAGCATATGACCAATGACTAGTATCTGGACCAACCAGGCATAAGTGGAAGTAGCATACGATCTCCAGGAAAAGTCTCGTTTTTATTTTTCTCTTCCTGATGCATAAAATGTGAACATAATGACTGGTTTCCAGCAGTCATCTTGGGTCCTACCCAAGGGATGGCGGAGCAGAAAGCTGGAAGGAATTGGTCTCTAACAATGTATGGAACTTCCATATCAGTGCTGGTCTGCTGTCCTCCAGACTTTTTATATGAAAGAATAAAACCTTAGTGAACAGCCTCTGTTGACTTATGGTTTCTGTTGCATGTAGGCAAACCTAATTCTACACCATCTTAATGTGAAAAAATCACTTTGGTGTAGAAATGTTCATAACCTGACATAAGGATGGGTAATTCATAAAAGCACTACCATATGTTTAAAAGTCTTTCGGGCTTTATATGTATGTATATAACAAACTGGAGATTGACAATTTGGTATGTGCGATAGCTAAATTAACACAGTACAAACTCACAGGATAATCACTAAAATTTCCATTTAATTTACATAATAAAATCTAGCTTGAATCAAATGATAATATAAAAAATATCTAATGTAGACAGGAAGCTAATTTCATAATATCACTTATGTTCCATTTTCCTGAGTATCAACTTTTTTTAAGTATCAATTTCTAATCTTCCAGAACGAACTCTTCCCATATTGGCTGCACTTCAGAAAACTCACTAGACACAGAGCCCGAGTATCCGGTCCAGGTAATGAGGAGGTCACCTACAACTTCCCCTTAAGTTTACACATTCTCTTTTTGCTGAGGATGGCTTACTTACCCTGGAAGAATCTTTTAGCAAGATTTATTTTAGATGATCCTCAGTTGACAATTCTTTCTTGAGTTTTTTACAGGGCCACAGAAAGCATGCTCCTCTGACCCATAGTGAAAAGAGTGCATTGTACTTCCCAAGTCAAATTTTCCCTCTGATGCTACAGCTGCTTCTGAAACCCTCCAGCCCATAGCCTCCTGTCAAGCATGAGTGAGACCCCAATCCATCAAGTTGGGGAACTTGTCCAAGATTTATTTGTTCGAGGGACAGGAAAAGAACCATCCCCTAAAATCCTGCTTGAACAGGTTAAAGGAAAAACAATGAAATTATTTTTCTAATTGCACCCTGTGAGTCCCAGTTGTTTCTCAACCTCCAGGGAACTCTTATCAAGTTCCCTAGGTGGTACCCTTGAGGCCCCACTCTCAGGCTTGAAGTGAAGAGGACACACGTCCCACACCTACCCTTTGGGGACCAGCAGGTGGGATTCACAGTATGCATGCTTTCTCCAGACAACTCCTCCAAATTCTAAATACTTTTGGCTAGATCTCTTCCCTTCTTTGTTTGTTTTTAAATCTTCAAGGTGAATGAGAGACCACGAAGCTCAAAACCAGTTACTGCCCAAATGATTTGCATGTCCTACATGAGCGGTTTGGCACCTCACTTTGGAATAAAGGAGGAGTTAGCATCTATTATCTTAGATCTTCAGTCATAACTAAGGATGAATCTTATTTTAGCCGGTTAAACAGCACTCCCCCTACCAGTGTAGCTTTTTTTGCTCCATTGCCAAAAAAATGCCAAGACTTTGTTAGAAGTCTTTATCTTTAAAAATCATCAAAAAGGCCATTCTTATTTCTTAGCAGTTTTGCCCTTGGAAATCCTGGCTCTGTTTTCGCATCTAGGCAAACTCAGCAGGACCATATACAGATTCTAAAGGATCTCAAGGAGGCCCCCACAAATATAACTATCATTATTTTGAACAACTGGACTCATATAGGGGGCAATAGTAAAATAATTTCATTGTTTTTCACCCACCTGTTCAGGAAAGCTTTTATGGGATGATTCTTTTTCTGTCTCTAGAAAAAATGAATCTTGGACAAGTCTCATTTTTTTGCTGATCACTCTCAGGTAATAAAACTATTTCTTGTCACAGAATAGTCTCAGTTAAATAACTAATATCACTAAAATAACCACAAAAGGTTGTCCTAGCTGTCCAGTAGTCTAAAAGAAGTTAAGAACAGAGCAGGTGGAGAAATAGAAAAACAGCCAACTCAGACCCAGCCCTCAGCCCCGACTTCCCTCTGCAGACTTCCCCAGCCTAGAGCAGGCTATAGCGGGGGAAGGAGAAAGTCTTTCACCTTAAATGAAATTCATCATTTTGATGAGATCTTTTCATTATTGAAATGTGACCAATAGACTTTTTATTATCTGAGAGTGACCATAAAAACTGTGGAAACTGCACAAGATTTCATCCAAGCATGAAGAAAGAACTCCACAAAGCAGGTGAATAGGCAGTGAAAGCAAAGAATACAGATGTGTGTGTGTTTGTGTGTGTGTGTGCGTGCGCATGATTGCACCATTTAAGTCCCATTTGTTCACAACAATTATATCTGCTTAAGCAAACTAATATACATGAAGAATTAAAATCCAGTTTCACTAAGCATTAAATTAGAGCATGATTATTGATGTAGAAAAGGAGCAGCAAAGGAGAGTGATGAGATCAAAATGGCAGGTGGCCTGCTTTTGTTCCTATCCCAAATTCCTAAAAATGACAGAGAAGACATATACGAGAATAAACAAATCCACAGATGCAGCAGAAAACGAGGAAAGTACACTCAGTAGGCTGAAATTTATATATAATTCCTAAAACAGGAAAAACAGATCAAATGTGGCGATATCAGAAAAGCCAATCCAAAGCAGCTGCAGGAGAGGATGCTGAAACCAGTGGCATCAACCCCAAGCTCAGAGATTATGGAGCCGGGAAGCAAGACAGGATGCTGGCTGAATAGCCCCCATCCTCAAATAGCTTCCTTTCTCCTGGTTTAAATGGTTCTCCTACAACAGCATTTAAAATTATTCCATTTACAAAAATTTCATTCATATGCTCCTTTCAGGTGCTTAGATATGAATCCAAGAAGCATCTGTACAATTTTACTGGTCAAAAATACTATTCTAAAGACATTCAATAAAAAAGACATCTGCACTCAAATGTTCACAGCAGCACAATTCACAATTGCAAAGACGTGGAAACAACCCCAGTGTCCATCAATACATGAGTGGATTAATAAAATGTGGCATATGTATACCATAGAGTACTACTCAGCCACAAAAAATGATGAACTATTAATAATACCTGTTGTATTAACCTTGATGGAACTGGAGACCATTCTTCTAAGTGAAGTATCGCAAGGATGTTAAAATGAACACCACATGTACTCACCATTAAATTGGAATTAACTGAACAACACTTACGTGCACATATGGAAATAACATTCATCAGAAATCAAGCAGGTGGGAGGTGGGAGAAGGGGATGGGTAAATTCACATCTAATGGGTACAATGCACACTTGGTCATGGGCACACTTATAACTTTGACTCAAATGTTACAAAAGTAAGTTATGTAACCAAAACATTTATACCCCCATAATATTTTGAAATTTCAAAAAAAATACTATTCTCCTATGTCAATTAAAGAAAAGAATACCTGAGCCAATTAAGTAAATGATAATTGAATTTCTCAGATCTGGTATAATTATATCCTTTTATGTCCCTTTTAGTGTCATTCATTTTTGAATGTCATATTTTTATTCACTAAAACAGCTCTTATTTAGGCCTACTTTGCTATTTTTAATCTATTCATAAAATAAATGCAAGCATACTTTTGTACTGTTCATTTAGTTGCCATTTTAAAATCCAAAATGACTGTGATGCTGTTAATATTAGCCTAATTTGCTCATCAGTGTTGTCCTGCTAGTTCTAAAAATGCCTTGGCATCGATCCATTAGCTACATAAGAAAAATCTGTTTAATAGAACTGCTCGTGTTTTCCTTTGTTCCTTTATGTCTGACAAGTTCTCATCTTCTATGACACAGCATCATATGTGCTCTGTACTTAATCTTTCTAAGTTTTCATGATGCAACATGCACCCCTTCCTCAAAAGTGGTCTTTCTTTAGCCTCTCTGTGGCTCTCACCTTAACATCAGCCTAACAAACATGCTAGGAGGGTAACAGTGATTGCAACAGGGCCTTTGGTAGTATTGTGCAGGTCCTTGGGTGATGATTTCAATTTGCATGGAATTCACTCTGGTATAGTTATGTAGCACCTGAATAAAGTTCAAATAAAAACCAAAATACCACAGTTTAAAATGCTATTACCCATCATTGCTTAGAATAAGACAATCAGAGAAAATCCAGTGGCTTGAATCACCGCTCCCCTGTGAATCTAGATTCCCCAGGGCCCCACGTGGCCTCCTGAAACCACATGGCCACCAAGTAGGAAACCGATTATCCCACATTGAAACCTGAGTGCTTTTGTTTCCAGACTCCACCAAGAGATGGTTCCTTTAAGATTCAGCTCAGGAGCCTCAAAGGAAGCCATCTCTGAACCTCCACCAACCATTTCAGTTTAGCTGAACCTCACTACATTCTGATCTTCCTATCACAGCATCCATCATTCCCTTTGCCACTGCGTTACGTGTCCCGATTTCCCCTATGAACCATGAGTACCTTATGAGCAAGGACTTTGTTTTGAATTATGTTTCTTACCCTAGCACTTAGCATAATGCCTGGCAAAATAATAGAGCCTGAAAAAATGTTTGTTGAATGGAGTCCTTCTTCCTTCTTTCCTTCTTTTCTCTCTTCCTTCTTTTCTTCCTTCTTTTGCCCCTTCCTCCATTCTCTCCTTCCTTCCACAAATATTTATTCATACCCACTACGTACCAGGCACTGTTCTAGAAACTGAGGATACAACAGGAAACCAAACAGACCAAAGTTCCCACTTTCATGGAGCTTGTATTCTATTAATAGTAAGGGGAAGACAGACGATTAACAACTAAATAAGTCTAAAATATGTCCAGTGATTTAAATGGCATGAAGAAAACTAAAGTAAGGAAAGGGGATAGAGAGGACAAATGGGTAACGGTCTTATCGAACACATGGGACTTGTAAGCAGATACGATCAGAAAACAAATCTGTTCTTCCTTCATCACTGCCCCCCCATAGTCATTTGGAGGGGCTAGTCCTTTCTCATGCTCTTTGATGAAATATAAGACAGGTTCCAGGACTTTTCTGGCTATTCTCAAATAAAATAAAAATTCTCTGGCTACTTCTGTCTCAAGAAGAGTCTTATTGAAGTAAATAAAATGCCAGTCCCACGTAATAGTCAAAAATTCAAATTTCACTTAAAAGTTAAAGATTCTTATTCCTCCCCCTTGGGCCTGCTCTGGGACAGCCTACTGCAGTGGAAACAGGGGCATGGGCCACTTCTCAATTGTCCCATGTGGACTTCTTCCCTGCTCCCCACCTCCCCCGGCTTCCTTGGGGGTTGATGCCAAGAGTGTGAGGATATACAGAGAGAGAGAGAGGTAAGTGCAGGAATGGCAGAATGTAATCCTGTTTTGGTTTCTTCTAGGTATGTCTACCTTTGACCCTCTCTGGCATTGGCGAACATTCAAAGCTGATTTTCTTGGGATGTTCCGATAGACTTTGGGATCCCCTCTGGGAACATTCAGTGGCATGTCCCATGATGCAAGATGCCCCTGGCAGGACTAATTGTCCAGCCTCAGACCCCCAAAATCCAGTCAGTCCCCCTACCATCCCTCCATGAGGTGCTCTTGGACAGGCTCTGAAATGGCTGCATGTCATCTTCCTCTTCCACATGGCCACATCTGATCCATAAGAGCCACATCTGGGCCCAGCATTCACACATCCTTGCCCCACCTTTAGGGACATATAGCTTGCTTCCTCTTAATGTTCTGCTTCTTCAGACAGATCGCCAGAGCCTCACGCCTGAACTTTACCAGCCACCCCAAGGGGCTTTGCAGATGAGACTTATAGCACACCATTTCCAAACCCTCTCTCTACTATCAAACTGCTTTTTTGGTTTCTTGCATTTCAGTCCTCTTATATCCTTCACATGAGTGGGAAACTAATAACACCATCTTCTTTGAGGCTCTCACATAAGTGACCTAATTCTTCACCTTGGCACATGAGGCTATTGTTTTGTTTTTAAACATTCAAAGCCTTAGCCAAAATGTAGACAAAGAGAGGCCCATTTAAAATCCTGTTACAAATAAATGACGCTCACATTAGTCCCAGCAACAGCATTTAAGGGCAAGGAGACCTTCAATCAGCTAAGTGAAAATACTAGCGGACATAAGAAGCAGCCACCCAGCACCAATCTTGCAAAAAAATCAAAAATGCTAAGAAGGCATTCAGGAGGGAAACAGATGGGCTAAACAGGTGTGGACATAATTCAAGAAACAGGACAGAAGTCACAGCTAAGATAAAAGAAATCAAAGGCTTAACCCATAAGCAGTGAGATATATACAATACTCAAGCTAGAACAAAAAATAATCAGGTTTATTTTCTGACAGGAGGATGCAGTTGTGGCACAGAGACCATTGAACAAGAAGCAGTTTAGTTTGGCACTCCAAGAGGCAGTTTGGAAAAGTTTATAAGATCATAGACTTTAGAGCCAGAAGAGAAAAGTGGATTTTAATTTTTAATACATTTCTTAGCTGTTTGACTTTACACTAATAATTAAGCTTCCCTTGGCCTCAGTTTTCTCATGTATATGATGCGGGTCATTTATGGTGCCTGCCTGAAGAGTTGTCCAGAGGATGAAATGAAGCACTTTTAATGTAAGCGTCTTATTGAATTGATCCTATTGCATCAGCAGGATGCAATTATGATGCAATTTTCTTTTACTCAAACTGCTGCCCCTTCTCTCCCACACAGACAGCTAGTTCTTTCCTTTTGTTTGATGAAAATCTTAAGCAGTCTCATAGCTTCTCCAGGCCCCTCGAATCTCAAGAAGGATCTCATTTTAGTCACAAACTTTCCAGTTCAATGGAATAACCAAAACTTGTAACTGTATTAGATGTGAGCCTCTCACCTGCTTTGGGCCTGGAAGCCTCTGTGGGTGGAAACTTGCTGGGCTGCCACCCTCCCCTGCCTCTCTGTGCTGGTCACCGACCCCTCCCAGTCTAGCTGATGAGGACAGAGCAGGTGATTGGCCATAGTGTTAAGTGGCCCTTACCCTCTTGACCTGGACTGGTGCCCTTGGACTTGAAGGACACCCAAAATTGACTCTTCCTCACCTAGGCTACTTTAGCAATTGTTTTTAGGAATTCTCTGAGGCCCTCCAACTGCAGCTTGCTGGAAGCAGGCAAAGTTTCTCCTCCTCCTGGCAGCTACAATCCCTCTTCCTGAGCTTTGGGTATTGGATGGGTCTCTTGTGCCCCACCTCCTTGCACCACCACCTCCCCTATTCCTCCCTCAGACAGCCTTTTTCAAGAGCGCTCTGGCAGATTCTCTCAGTGGGTCCCATGGGGAAACTCACACGCTCACACATCCTTGGCCACTGCCATCCCTGCTCCTAGGGTGGCTCACTCCCCTTCGCTTTCTGCTCTACCATGTCAGGACTGACCTCTCACATGTCAGTTGTCAGGCATGTGCCATATACCTGAATCCTGTGTCTTCTAAATTCAAGGACACACATAGTAATCTCTCTGCATGCTTCCCTTGAAACCCCTCTCAATTGGAGAAGAAGGGGCACGTAACCCATAACTAAACAAATCCTCTTTCAACTCTCCAGCCCCTCATCTTTAAGGACAAAACTACTCATACTGGTTTAACCTAGTGTAGGGTCTCTTAGCAGGTCCCGCCTAGGTGGTCCAGCCTCTAAAGAATGTGTGTCTCTTGCCAACTATTAAGAATGTTCTAGTCTTTAGGCCTCCATCAAAACTCTGTGACAACTGGAAAAGGGACTCAACTATCCTCCTGCTACATCCAGCATCGCACCTGGCACGTGCAGGTATGGGCAATCTGTACCCATACTCTCCTCCTTATCTTTACACCTGGGACCTTGGGTGAGTCATTTGAGATCTGTAAGTCGGGTTTAGACCCAGAATGGTAATATCTTTCTTGCCAGCTTTTCAGCTTTGTTATGAAGAACAAGAAACAAGATGGATGGGCCAGTGCTTTATACACAAAACGTCTATAGGGAAAAATGTCACTTATCATTAAGGTATGAGAGTAGCAGTTGCATCAGAAATAGTGACTCCTCATCTATTTTCCTTTCTATCAAATACATATTCCAAACCTTGTAGGGGAACAACAGGGTTTCAATGGCCATCAACAAAAAGGCATAGAAAAGGTAAATGTTACCGTTTATTTATACATCCTTTATTAAATTTGAGGCTTGACCAAGTACTGCATAAAATGTAGAGGAGGGAATGTTTGTGGTTCCTATGCCTCATATTTCATCTCACTTCCTCCCACAACCCAGAAACCAAGAACATTTTTATTTAAGAATCAAAAATAAATGTTTTTTAAGGACTGAAGACTCTAAGTGCATGCCAGGCAATGCCTGTCTTGCCCACCTTTCTCTTGTCCTGGCCACAGCTCCATGGTCAAGAAAGTGAGGTTAAGCTCAGTTTGGGGGGAGCAGGGCAAGGTGGCTATTGACTGAGTTGGGCATAGGACTCCAGAGCCCTGAAAGAAACCAAAATATTTTTCCCCACTATATATTGAGAATTCTTAAATTAAAGAGACTGGAAATGCAGGGAACACTCTGCCTCGGCCTCTGTTTGCCTGACGGCAGGACATAAATCCTTCCTTGCTGTAGACGGCACTTGCTTATGGGCCCAGCAGGCACCGGAGGAATCTGGGGACAGATTTTAATATCTCCCAACATTTTCCTGCCTAGACTGCTCTCTCCTTTGTCTTGTCACTATATAGGATTTATGGCTTTTTATTGAAATACTATTTAAGCAAAGCCTCTAAGCCACTACCTTGAGAAATACTTTTAAACTGAGGCCTCTCCCACATGATGTGTACAGCACAGACTAATAAGCTTCTGCTTAGTTTTCTTTTGTTAATTTGACTTTTATTTTCAGGAAAGTGTCTCAACAAAGGACCTAAAAAGAGAAAGAGAAGAAATAATGTTTTCTTCCCGGCAGCCCCATCCACATGCTGGTGATGACCAGTGAGACCACCTGATACAAAGAGCAAGAGGGTCAGGTGGACACTGGAGACATCATCAGATTGTCCCTGAGATCTGGGCCGTGGGGCCAAAGGAAAACCTGAGCAGAGAGAAACAGCAATGCCAAGAGACTGTGTGCGTGTGTGTGAGTGAGAGACAGAGAAAGTAGGGTGGGGAGAAGGACGTCCTGCTTTAGAGCTGTCTTGGTTTCTGTAAGTTGCCTCATTCCACATCTGGGCAGCTATAACTTTAAAATAAATCTCCAATTTTCACACTATCCTTGTTATTAATACTTTCTGTCCATTGCCTAGAAGAAGAAGGAAGGAAATGTCACTGCCATGCTAAGCTCATTTGTTTTCACCACCTTGCAAAATGGAGAATCTTCTAGAGCACTTTCCGATGTAGAATTATGGATCTTCTTAGGCCTTCTCTATTGGAAAGGCTGTTCTGAAACTAGCCCAACCTTAGGGGGCAGAATGTGACACAAACCTAGTCTTTTCATCTTTGTCAAATCACCAGCTCTTCAGGCCCCGAGGCCACCCTCTAAGGCTGAACTGTCTTCAGCTAGCTTCAGAGCTTCTGACATGATTAGACACAGTTTGGGAGTCTTAGGAGGTGAGCCCCTGCCTCACGCTGACTGAGCAGACACCCAAGTAGCCAAGCAGTAACTTACTTGCTAACTTACAAACAGGAATTACTTATGCAATGAATGTTCATTTTATAAGTGGGTTGCACAAATGTTATGAGAATATTAATAGCATATCCTATTTGCCCACTACCTTAAGACAAGCACACGAGACTTGAAATCAAAGACCAGGGTTCAAACTCTCACTCTTCCACTCCCTAGCTATGTGATTTTGAGGAAGTCACTTAACCTCTAGGAGTGTCTTTCCCCTCTTCTGTAAAATAGAGATAATTATAACTACATCACAGGGTTATTGTGGAGGTGAAGGAGACATCTAGCAAGATGCTGCTGCAGCAGCTACAGCATCATAACCACAGAAGCAATTTCCTAAGCACTTGCTATGTGCCAGGCACTGTGTCAAGTGTTTTACTTGCTTTGTCTCATGTAATGTCCCCAATAATCTTACGCAGGAGGTACAATTTGCAGACTACATAGTGGCTAAGCCACCTGCGTAAGTAACTAACACGGCTAAGGAGGGGAGGTGCTGAGAAAATGCTTCTCCCTTTAGTTTTCCATGTTTCACTGTGACAAAGATTCAGACTTAAATCAAAGAAAATAACAGCAACGACTTACCGGGGGTTCGTCGGTTCCAAGTCGCCAATATGTTGAGTTGCATAGTTTTTTTATTTTCTCAGGACCCTCTATATCATAATCTTTGGGAAAAGCTTCTCGGTTACGGTGCCTTAAGAAAAAATTAGGAGTCCATTAAGGGACAAAGCTTATTTATCATGTGTTTAATTAGATAATTAAATTTTTTAAATTATCTAATGAAAATTTACTATATTTGTAGCATTATTTTAATTATCAATTTACTGAATTTGTGACATATATTTTCCATCTCTTTTCAAGTAACTCTCAGGCTATTTCCTAAAACCAACTTAGAACATGTTATAAAACTAATAATGTCACAAAAGCAATACTTATCCAACACAGTAATTATTCACTGACTCCAATGAACTGAATCTTATTAAGTAACGTAGATTAGTTACCGATAGTAAATTCTAAAATAAGACATGGTAATATCTTAGAAAGGCAACTTGCCACTTTGGAAATTCTTTCTACCATAAATTTTAATTACAATTTTTTTTCAAAATGAGGCAGCAATGTATTTGCTCGTATTGATTTATAACCTGTGCTTCCTGCTTCTAAAGAGGGAATAAAGGATGCTGACAATTAAACATGAGCTAGAAAAAAAGTTCTAAAAAATGTAGATGGAAGAGAAAAAATATTCCAAACATCTTGACTAAAAGGCTGGTTAGAAATAATAAGAAAGGAGGAATTTGGGGACAGAGGAGGAAAAAGGAGGTGACATGGCTGGCAACGGAAGTAGCTGTTTTTGTAGAGTTTTCTTGGGTGAAGTAAAGGAAGCTGAGGCCAAGCACCCATCAGAAGGGGCCTTGCTTTAAGGATACAGGGCTAGGATTGTTTAAAGGATAGTTAAGTACCCAGGAATTCATCTATCCATCTGTTTGTTCATTCAGAAAATATTTGTAAGTACCTACAACACGCCAGGCATTTTGCTGGGTGCAGGGGATGTAACAGGGGACAAATCTGATGGAGCCCCTCAGTTGCTTACAGTCTGGACAGAGAGACAATTAAATAAGAAAAATCTACGGGTGGTAAGTGTGGGTACAAGGCTGCAGAAGCAGGACAGCTTCCCTTAACCTGATGGGGCACCCAGCACCCAAGTCATGAGGCCCTTTAAGACCTGACCCCTGAGTCCCGTGGGTGCTCAGCCCTGCCCTGCATTTCTGGATCACCCTTGCCTCCCCACCTCTGAGCGTGAGAGCACAGCTCCGTAGTAGCACCCAGCAGCCGGGGAGCCCAGGGTGGGGTGGCAGGCAGAGCCCCGCATGTGAGCCCTCTTCCCTACTCAATCTGAGCATCAAGTTGCAAAACACTAAGTGCTTTTTGGTAACCTGCAAGCATTTAATGAGGGCCTGAGAGGAAGCTCTCACTTAAGTCCTTAGTGGGGGATATTGAACAATATCAAGAACCAGCAGTGGTAGAGCAAACACAGTCCTGAGTTTGAGTCATCACTCAGCCAGGTCCTGCTGTGTAACCTTGAGCAATTCACTTAGCCTTTCTTTGCTTCCATTTTCACATGCATAAAATGACCACAGAAATAACAGCAATACCTCTTAAGATTTTCATAAGAATTAAAATGAAAAAATAAAGGCAGATGATCTTTCATATACTATAAATCACCATAAATGTCTATCTAGAGTGAATATGAATTGGGCTTCAAAATTCATGAATTGGGCATACAACAATTGCAACCTTCCTTTTCTGTAATTGAACTTAAATTCTCTTTCAAGCTCTCATTTTGCCAGGTGGAAAAGCCTGCATCTTGGTCAATTCTGGATTTTTTCCAGCTCTCAGGGGTTTGTGTGGTGCCATGATACTGAGAATCAATGTTGTTGTCATTATTTCTCCTGCTTGCACCTGCAGAAACATCCTTATTCCCCGGTGGTCTTCCATTATGGGTTCATGCAGGCCTCTAGCCTTCTGGTCTTGCCACGCAGATTCCTAGGTGGACTGACATTCTGCCACAAGGGGGCCACTCTGCAGTCCAGCCAAAACCTCCTCATGTCCCTTTCCACCCAAGGCTCCTGGAAACCCAGCATACCTGGGTTACCTGCCTGACCCACCAGGCAGAAAGTGTTTCATCTCCCCAGCACACTGGACCTGGGGACACAGGGAGCTCCACCCTTCAACAGTTCCACTGACACTATCCTGGGAATGGGAGGGAAGGAAAGAGGCAATGACTCTGGTATTTCCAAGACCTTAGTTCAAATTTGGGATCCCAGACCAACTCTAACATTCTCAGCTTCTCTTCTGGTCTTTTCCTTTTCCTGTCCATGAATTCTTCCTTTACTATGGGACAGGGTGACCTGGCTATTCTTCCAAATCTTTAGGGCTCATGCCCAAACCCAAGTTTTTGAACTCCAAATCCAAGAACTTGGTTCTTTTGTTGCCTGCTGGGTCATTCTTCCCCAAGGCAGTAAAACCTCAGTACCTCCCTATGAGCAAACAAGTGAGGGGAAAAGTACCAGTTAATATTTCAATGTGTTAGCCCCCCAGGGCCCACCTCTTTATTAGACACTGAAGAAGATGCAGTGCCCAGGGCACAGAATACTTTTAGGAACTCACAAAAATATTTTAATTATTTTTTAATCAGAAAAAAATACATAATCCAATTTGGATTATACTTGTCTTTATACCATCACAGTAATAAATTATCATTTTTAACTTTTTTTTTTAATGGAGGAAGGGGCCCATGGAGGCAAAGATACTTAGGGCCCATGAAAGTCACCATGTGGTCCTGATTACCCTACCATGTATTTTAAATAAGTTTTATTATAACTAGGTTTATACAAAAGATGTATTTATGTTCCTTTTCTTATAGCAACCTTAGATAGCAGCCAAAAGTCTAGCATTAAAAACACGAATCAGTAACAAAGGTGTTTCTTTGTGAAACTGAGCTAATGTAATTTTTTTGTTTGTTTGCTTGCTGAGCTAATGTAATTGACAATTCCTCATGCCTGTCGTCTGCCCACAGATGGTGTGCCCTCAGCCTGCTATGCTCTGACAGATTCACAGCCCCAAAACATCTGCTCCCACTTCCAAGAGGTTGCCAGGCTGGCAGAGAGAAATAAATACATTTAAAAATTATAAAATGTATAAATTATACTATGTAAAATATAGTTAAAAATATAATACAAAATAAATTATAAAATTTTTTTAGTAAATATATAAAATGCATATTTATTATATATAAAATATATTAAAATAATTAGGGCATTGTAAAGGAAATAGGAGGGCAAATTAATTCCCTGACTTTATTATATCCTGTCTGGTTGTTGGCCTGTGCTTCAGTTACCATGAGATGAACTGAGAATCACACACTGAGGATATAAATGAATCAATGGATTAAGAGTCTCACGTGAAAAGTGACATATAAACACAAGTTACTGTTATATGTAGTGATACTGTTTCTATATACAATATGCCATAGTTCAGTATTTTTAAATACTTTGTCAAGACTAATTAAGCCTTATAGCATCTCTGTGATACCAAAAAATATATAGAAATAATCAAGGTGTAATAATATATACATACTTTATATATTCTCACTTTCCTTATTACCTGCATTTATTTGCAGTCACCAAACAATTTGCCATGATTTGTCATTTATTGCAATGAAAAATTCTTTGTGAGAAAAGGAATGAATATAATAAAATAGAATTTAGAATGTCTCTAGATCAGCAACTTTACTCTTTGACCACAGCCACCAGTAAGAAAAATGTTACATCTTATTCCAGAATTTGTATATGTATTTCCATCCATAAAATTGAAACCAAAATTTGGCAAAACAATATCGACCCTCATGTGAATTTAAATACTTTTTATTCTCTTACATTTTATTTGTTAAAATGTGGCTATCAATCCACTAGATTGCGTCCACAAAGCATTCATGAGTTCAGACCACAGTTTAAAAAATATTGCTTTAGACAGTGGTTCTCAATCTGGTTGGAGGAGGGGGTCAATCTGTGTCCCCACCCCCCACCCCACAGACCATGCAGACATTTGGTAGTGTCTGGAGACATTTTTGGTTATTACTACTGGGGAGGAGAGTGCCACTGGCATCCAGGGGGTAGAGGCTGCTAAACATTCTACAATATGCAGGACAGGCCCCTCCCCCCACAGAAATATCCTGCCCTCAATGTCAATAGTGCTGAGGTTGAGAAAGTTCTAGAGAACAGCTGCATTCCAGACTCTTAGATCAGTCGTTCCCAAACCTAAGTGTTTCCTGGAGCAGCAGAACTTCCCTCCAAATGGGTGGGACCAACTTAAAGCTGTCAACTTTTTGTTTTGACAAGAACATACAAAATAAAATAATCATCTATTCCCTTTAATAAGAGGACCTCTAACACCAAAAATCAGTAAAATAAAAAAAAAGCAAAAAAAAAAAAAACAAAAAAAACCTCACAGTCCTTCAAACTGAATATATTTAGTGATATGAAAAATTTGCTACATTGTCTTTACAGTTTGCATATCACCTTGGATTAGTGAAAATGTCATCCTTGATCACCACTGGTCTAGTCTACAGCCTGTTTTTTGCAGATACTAATTCACCCAGACATGAATTCGACAGGAGCTGGTCAGCCGTCAAGTTCAAGGCCAAAGAGACGCTTCAATGTAAGTATTTCGAGCTGCTGACTGAAGGAGGAGCTGTGCCTTTGAGGCCAGGTACAGGCGAATACAGGCTGACATTCTTGCTGGGTGGAGGGCCCACGGGGGTTCCTGCCAACAGTGCCAGAACTTTCCTTGGGAGGCAGACTTGCTTTTGCTGTGGACCTTGCTCTGTCAAGCCTGGAGCTGAATGCTATGGCTGTTTCTTTCTATGAGAAATCCTCATGTGACATGTCCTTAATTATAAGTAGATGAAACTTGTTTTCTCTACCCTCTGTGATAAAAATAGTATGATAGTTGTTAAACAAAGTTTATGAGAAGCCATTGTTTTGGACTTAACCTCCTGCAATAGGCTCCAGCAGACCAGACCAGCCTGAATGGAGTCACTTGTGCTAAGTGCCATATAATCACACTGAACTTTGAAATAGAGCAGTTTAAAAAAAAGAGAAGAAAAAAACAGGAGATTACAGTCTACCTTAGTCAGAGAGTATAAGAAGGAAATCCCCTCTATTCTAATCCTATAAGGAAATAAGGAAAATAACTTTGAAATGACCAATCGCTTTTGTTATCTGTTTCTGCTTTCTTCAGCCCTTTTCCATCCATAGAGCCAACCTCCCTTGCTCAGCTCAATGGAACACTCATTCCATTGCATAGAATGAGCTGCTGCCAGATTCCAGAATTACAAATAAAAGCCAACTAGGTTTAAACTAAATTTGTTGTAATTTTGTCTTTTGACACTATGAATAGAATTAGGAATGGGGAGAAGACAGGACAGAATTCGAGCTGCAGGCTCTATAAAAAGGAGCTTGGATCTGTGACCTTGTTGTCAGAAATGATACTTGGAATGACTTAAAGAAGGTTAAGGTCAACAAAGTCCAGCAGGACAAAGGCCAACACAAGCAGGTCCCATTCTGGACAAATGCCCAACTTATCCATTTGGTATGTACGGCTTCTGGCCACCAAACCCTACAATCACCTGAGCCTTCTAGATGCTCCTGTCCTTCCTATCCTAGTGTGTTCCCAAGCCATGTCAAGGGGACTTGCTGAATCTGTTTCTGGGGCCTTCTGAGAGCTTGAGGTTCTCTCCAAATGAGTTGGGTGGTTCCACATCAAATTGCATCTGTGGGCCTCCCTCGAGTAAATACATACAATTCCACAAGTGAGTTGCAGGACTGAACAAAAGTGAGTCCAGAGCCACAGGTCAGGCAGGGGCCTGCAGCTCCCTCAGGCTGACCCAGGCCAGGGGGATCCAGCTCCCTGTCAGGGGAGGACAGGATGTGGTTAAGTCACAGAATCCTCCTCACAGGAAAGGAGACCAGGTTACACTGTAGGGTTTCTGTGGTGGTGTGTTTATATGGGGGAAGCAAATTGAGAGGTTGCAAAGAAACCAGTGTCTTTATCACTGCCCCACCGTTCACATAGTTTTATAATTATACATTAATGTATCTACCTTCTCCTTAGACTGAGAGCTTCTTAGACACAGGAATTATTTTTTATTAGTCTTTGTGATCTCAGTGCCTAGCACAGTCTGACACTTTGTAAATGCTCATTAAATCCTAAATGATTGATTGATTAAATGAATGTTCTTACATTTGGTTACTGTCACCTTAATATAAATGCTGAAAGCAAAAGCTTTCAAATGTGTCCATAAAAATAGAGTGTCCCAGCTCAGTCTGCAAAAGCACACGTAAAGAGGGAGTGATTATGCATACAGAGATGCTAGTTCTTTGCAATACTAACTTCTCTCCAGAAGAATTATAAACCTACTTGCTGAATGGGAAATTCTCAGCATACATATGCATAACACTGATTGCAAAGGGGGTTGAATCTGAGCAATATCTGACATGAGAACAATGAAAATCTAAGATGAATTCTAGCTTCTGGTTACTTGACAAGAGACACATTTTCTTTGCAGATTTGAAAGATGTTTCAAATGTTTAGTTAAGATTCCAGATGGCAGAATATATTAATTTTAGATTTTAGAATTATTAATGTAGTTCACAACTACACTGTCAGCTATTGTGTTTTCTGTTATAAATCTAGCCCAAATGAGAAGAGAAAGTTACGTTTTCTATTAGGTTTTATAATCATCTGCTATCTGGGACTTTAAAAGAAAATTACCCTTGAGAGGTAGCTATATTCCCTAACACATTAGAAGCATAAAATCTACAGAACCAAAGACTACAAAGAGATATATGACAATCCTCTTTAAATATTTCATGGGCAAATAATTTACATACCAACGTAGTGTTGTTTGGTGGCATATCCATCAAACTGACAAATGGAGACTTTTAGATGTATTTGCAGAATTACAAAGAAAATCTTATGCTCTTGGGGAAAAGGGTGACATTTCAGACTTACAAAGACGGACTTTGTTTTTCAAAGTGTCTCATAGTGTATGTAATTTGTGCATCGATAACCATGAAACCACAGAATTTAAGGCTTAACTGTACTCAAAAGAGAACCATTTGATGGAGACAGCTAAGTGAAACAATTTTCTTCATTCAACATATATTGAGTGGCATGTAAATAAGACCAATCATCATTGAGAATTTTCTTGAAATTCTTGAAATTTCTTGAAATTTTCTTGAAAAAAACAAAAATCTTGAAAAACAGGAGGCCCTATGGAGAATACTGGAAGGATACAAAAAGGAATATAGTAGTCAGAGGCATTGTCTATCTTAACAGTTTAAATGTTAAATAAATGTTGTTAGTCTGATTAACTGCTAAACACATGACTTTGAAAACAGCTGAAGACACATGTATTAAATAGGGTGATCCTGTAATTGCTTATCCCACCTGAGACACTTTTAGAGGGAAATAAAATGCTAAGTACTTTATTTAAACAGAACTATCCTGGTTAAACCAAGATGAGGACATTCTGTTACCCTACGTTTAGAAAACTGGATCTCAGTTATCCTTAGATCCTATGATACTTCTTAGAGTTTCTTTGATCCTCCCCTCCAGAAACAGCTTGTATTGGCTGTCTGAAGACAATCTGGGTGGTGGACAAAAGAGAGGGAGTTTTTTAAGTGTGTTGTACATTAGCAATTACTATAGTCCAAAAAACACCTTGACAATCTATCTGGCATGGAATGGCACGGAAATCAGTCTGCCTCCCTCCAAAATGAAAAGCAAACAGACACCTGATTATCTGTGTAAGTTCCTATCTCTGTAGTCTTAATATTACTGGCTTAAATGATTTGAATTAATTACTTAGAATAACATCAAAAGATTATATTATGTGAGTTTAAGGCCCATTTTAGTGCACACTTCTGTGATTCCATGAGCTACGCATATCAAGTAGATAATACAAGGTTCTTTAGTTTCAGAACAATTTGTTTCATTTACATTAGAAACGAATAATAATAAGGTTTTCTTCATGAATAGAATCTAGAATCACAACAGACTTGCACTCTAAACATAGCTGCACAAATGCACATTTTCCCCTTTTCTTTCTAGAAATCATTCAAAAGCAGCAAAGGACATGGAAAAATTAAAAGCGAACTAAATTTTTGGCAAAAGCAGAAGTTATAATCCCCCGATTATATCATTTACAAGGGCTACCAAAAGCAGCCAAGATCCAGTTGAGGCCAAGTGGGGAAGAAGCGCACATAAGAGGCTATGCAAGAAGGTTCAGTGCTGAGGTTGCCCAGAGGTGGGACCTCTCAGAGTAACAACCAAATTACATTTCCTATGGTTGTACAGATAAACTTTTTCACTGAAAACAAAGGAAAATGTTAGATAAAACATATTTTTAAAATTCTAATACATTAAAAGTATTTAAGAACTGAAAATCCACTGGAGAGTCTCCCGGCCAATTTTTGGATAAAAGCCTAGAGCCAGAGGGGTAAGCAAAATTCAAAATACCAAACCTGCAAATGCCCTCAGAGTGTTTGCCAATATTGTATATGAGCAGTGGCTTCAGGGCTAGAGGCTCAATGACTTCAGGGATAGAGGGACAAAAGTCTAGCCCCAAAGCCCACCTTAGGATGGGAATTTTACAAGAAAATCTTGTAAAATCGTGGTAGACAAATAATATGTGTAACTTCTGGGCTAAAACAGTAAAAGCTCTTGTACAATTATCAACTCTCTTCCCCTGCCAAAGCAAAGAATGACTTTCCAGAGGATGGAGCCCCAATCAGCCTGAGTACCGGAATATCTAGGTGGAGGGAGGAGTGCCCACTCCCTACCAGAAACCTATAGCAGACTTTGTGTGAGCAGGAAATCAACCTTTGTGCCATAAGCCACTGTGATTTGGGGGGGCTGTTTGTTATCACAGATTAAGCCTAGCTTAGTCTAACACAGAAATTAGTACCAGAAGTGGGGTGGATATCATTGTAAAAAAAATCTAAAATATATGGCATTGGCTAAAAGCCAGTCAGAATAGGAAACCAGAAAAGCCAAACATTTAATAGGCACAGTAAATGAGGTGTCCAATCATGTACCTAGAGAGACTGGAAAAGAGATTGGAAAACAGTTTGTTAGTTCTGTGTGTGAATTGCTATTGGCTATTTTTGCGAGGGTATTTAAAAAAAGAATGAGATGAATTCAGGAAATAATTGGCTGATTTGCAAGAAATTAAAGGGAAATGAGAAATTCGAGGACTTGAAATGTTAGAAGAGCCAACAACTTTTAGATATCAAACAGCAAGATAGAAAACTGAGAAAAACTTTTTTTGAGACAAAGGTATATTAAAGCTTAGCTTTGCAACAAAGTCCTTCCTATTGTCAAACTCTCCCAGTAAATTAAGTTGCACTAGAACAGTCAAAAGACAAGATTACAACAAATTCAAAGACTTAATTGGCTTTTATTTGCAATTCTAGACTCAGAAAACACCTCATTCTAGGAAATACAATGAGCTGAGCAGAGGAGCTTGGCTTTGTAAGCAGAAGAGGGCTGGAAAAAAAAAAAGAGAGAAACTGAAAACAAAAAGTAGATTTGTCATTTCGAAAGTTCCTTTCCTTACAGGGTTAAAACAGAGGCAACTTCCTTAATACACTGATTCAGGTTAACTGGAATCTCCTATTTAAAAAAAAATTGGCCTGTTTTAAAGTTCAGTGGCACTTAGTACAAATGACTCCATACTGGGTAGTTTGGTCTGCTGGGACCTAGTGCACGAGTCTAGTCCAAAACAATGGCCTCTTATAAACTTTAACTGAGCAAATTTCTGATTAAGAAAATGGCCAAACAGAAAATCCCAGGGTTTCCGATTTCTGTAAGCACAGCAATCTCAAAGTGACATTCAAGGTGTTTTAAGGAGAAAAAGTAAAGAAATATAGCAAATCTGGAATTTTGTCTAGAGCATGAGGTTACTAGCAGTAGGAACTAACTGGATTCAAATAAATAAGAAACTTGTTTTTTTTTTAATTGTACTTCCAAATAAGGCAGGAGCCTCCATTTTTAAATCCTTCAACTGTTCAATATTGAAAATATCCTTTGGTTCCCAAACATCTGGAAACAGGAAATGAATCAACTGAGCTGAACGCAGAAGGACAAATGCCACAACACCACAGCAGGTGTGGCCGAGGAGAATAATGGGAAAGGAAAGATCACACACAGGGCAGACCCAAGGACTGGAGAGAGCAACGGGAAAGGGAAGCTGCTCCCAGCAAGCAGAATCAGGGTCTAATCAAAGAATATTCCTGACACCTGTGTAGGGCTCCCTAACAATGTTGCTTGTCAGGATTTAAGAATGACTGTGGAAATATGACAGCCCTGTCACTACCATCCTCCTTCTGTCAGAGCAGGTGTGCTCATTACAGCCATCCTGTCCCTGTCCCACCATCATGCAATTGACCCTTGAACAACACCGTTTGAACTGTGTGGTCCACTTATACATAGATTTTTTTTCAATAAAATCACACCGAGTGTACCTGTCTTCCCTGCCTCCCCTTCCACCTCCTCCACCTCTCCTGCTTCTGCCACTGCTGAGACAGCAAAACCAACCCCTCCTCCTCAGCCTCATCATCATAAAGACAATGCGTATGAAGACCTTTGTGACGATCCACTTCCACTTAATGAATAAGAAATATATTTTCTCTTTCTTAAGCTTTTCTTAATTTTCTTTTCTCTAGATTACTTCATTGTGAGAATACAGTAAATAATATGTATATACAAACTACATGTTAATTGACTGTTATCAGTAAGACTTCTGATCAACAGTAGGCTATTACTAGTTAAGTTTTGGGGGGAGTCATAAGTAATATGTGGATTTTTGACTATGCAAGGGTACAGCACTCCAACCCCTACATTATTCAAGGATTATTGGGTATGTGGGAGGGACAAATATTTTGTCTTTTTGCTTTATAGGAACCCACACCTAGACTTGGTAGAGAAACCAAGGGGCATAACATGAGCAGATCGTGGACTTTTGCCTTGTGACTGGATAGAATTTGGTCATTTTCCTTGGCTAAGTGGGTGAACATAGACTGCACATGGAAAGAAAAGTGAAAGCAATATTTAATGACCTGCCTAAAGAACATAACTTCAAATGTGCATTAGACTTTCATAAAAATAAAAAAAAATACTTGATATATTGAAAATATAAATGATAGCCTCTGACCACCATGCACTAAAACTGGAAATTAATAGCATTTATTAAAAGATCCTTTTTCTACACTGCAGAGTTGTATTGGCAAAATAAAAAAAAAGATCCTTTTTCAATCTAGAAATATTTGAATACTTTATCAAACAACTCTTGAGAAAGATCAATGCAAACTTAAGTTGCTGAATTTCTCAAAAATATAGTCAAATGAAAACACACCACTTACAAGAATCCATAGGATATAGTTAAAGCAGTACGTAGGGAAACCTTCAAAGCTTTAAGTACTTATGTCACTAAACATGAAACAATGAAAGCAAATAAATGAAATATCTAATTCAAAAACACAGAAAAAGAACAAGCAAACTGAAAGAAATCAGAATGGTAGAATAATTCAAGATAAAAGCAGAATTAATTAGAAAACAGAAAAAGAGTAGAACCAAGAAACAAATGAGTAAGTAAACAAAACAGACAAACTCCTATCTAACAAATCAAGAAAAAGGGCAGGGAGATACAAACTAGACAGAGGAATATAATATTCATACAATGCAGTTTATTAAGCAATAAAAAGAAATTAAATACTGATAAAAGCTACAACACAAATGAACCCTGAAAACATTACGTAAGTCACAAAGAACCATATACTGTATGATTCCATTTATGTGAAATGTCCAGAATAGGCAAATCTACAAAGACAGAAAATTGATTAGTGGTTGCCTAAGGGCTCAGGGGCTGCAGGCTGGGACAAGTTTGGGAGTAAGAACCAAGGGGAGCAGGATGTATTTTGGGGGTAACAAAACGTTCTGTAATTGGCTGTGGTGATGGATGCACTACTCGGTGAATACTGAAAGTCACTGAATTATGTACACTTTAAAAGGATGATTTATATGGCATGTGAATTATATTTTAGTAAAGTTGTTAAAAAAGGATATAACCATCAAAATAGAAGAAAAAATTTTAAATGATTAAAGACTACTTTACATAACTCTATGCAAATATATTTGGAAAGCTAGATGACATATATAACTTTCTAAGAAAAACTATTTCCCAAAATTGCCCCCGAGTAGTGGCAAGAAGTCCAAACAGACAATTTCTAGGGAAGAAATAGAGAAAGTTGTCAAAGAGCAAAGAGTTATCCCTCAAAACAGTACTAGGCCCAGATGGTTTTATAGTGAGAAAAAAAAAATTCTTATTTCTTCCTGATGTCTAGCAGGACATTTGACATGCCTTGTCCGGCTCATTTGACAGAGATACGTGGGCAGGTGCTGAGGCAGAGTAAGACCTATCACAATGCATTCACCACACTGGCTTTGACATAAGTAGAACCACCCAGAGGTAGCTTTTCCAAATTACTTATATTTATTATAAGATTGTCTAACATTCAAAGAAAAATCTCAAATAAGAAATAATGCAATCTATCCAGACTAAACTTTTCTAATAATTCGGACAACACATACTTACTTGTTTGAGGTCTGGGTGGGAGGTCACAGTATCCTCACCTCTAGTGAGGCATCGCTCACTGGCTGCTTTATGGGCATGCAGCCCTGCAAGGAGAGCAGGTGCCACTAAGTTCTGAAAGCTCAGGATTCTTGTATAATAATGAGTAGGGAATGCCCTTTCTGTGACTGGATTTATCAGGTGTGTCACTGCCCACATCCTTTCTATGAATGGCCATATGCAACCTAGCTAACCTTAATATAGTCACACTACACACATGTCACTAGACACATGTTAGCTCTGCTGTTCTCACCCATTTGGCTGTAGGTTTATGGATATGTAAATTAGGCATCATATAGATAGATGGATAAATGCTGTTAAGATTTTATGGCCACCCTTAGGACTGAGTCACAATTATTATAATCACACAGCCTACATCATGAGATACCAGCCATTATGCAACAAAAAATGCCCACACATATTTCCAAAGACTCTTGGGGAGTGGTAGTACTGCCCTTAGTTGAAAACTAGTGTCCCATACTTTAGTTCACCTTGGAAATCCTAGAGGCTAAGTGAACATCTTCTTGAAAATTTTCCCTGGTCCCATGGGCCTAAGCTAAATGTTCCTCCTAGATGCTTTCAGAGCACACTGCTTACCCCCAATCATAGTACGCATCACAGTGTGTTGTAATTGCCCGGTAGCCCTTCCCACTCCTCTCACAGTAACCTCTGACCTCCGAAAGGCAAGGAGGATGTCTTGGTCACTGTCAAATCCCCAGCCCAGCAGAGTGCCTGCAACATAGAAATCATTCAATAAATATATTTTTAATGAATGCTATTCAAAAAAGAGTTCCTTGCCTAGAAGGAAGGTAATCGGGAAAAAAGTGGTTTTTTAAAGCTTATTTAATGCTTCTGGTTCCTTGCTGAGCAATTCAGAGCTTTTCCCAAGTGTTTAAAAAATTGTGACAAGTCATTTAGTGTATAATTTAATTCCAAAATACTCTTCCTATCATTTTCTATAAAAGGAAGCTAAATTCTTTGCAATGAAATTTACTTTGCAATAAATAAATGGCATTATGTTAATTCTTCCATTTAATTGAACCTGGAACAATCTGATTAGAGATCTAATCGCTTACCAAAAAATATTATCATATTTCTGCCAATTAATTATCTTTGTTAATGCATCACAACTTAGTTAAATCAAAACAAAGAAAATAAAGCCTGCAATCCTAGCACTCTGGGAGGCTGAGGTGGGAGGATTGCTTGAGGCCTGAGTTTGGAACCCGCCTGAGTTTGGAACCATCGTGAGCAAGAGTGAGACCCTGTCTCTACCAAAAATAGAAAAAATTATCCAGTCTTGGTGGTACATGCCTGTAGTCCCAGCTACTCTGGAGGCTGAGGCAGGAGGATCACTTCAGCCCAGAAATTTGAGGTTACAGTGAGCTATAATGATGCTACTGCACTCTACCTGGGGTGATGGAGCAAGACCCTGCCTCAACAAAATAAAACAAAACAAAAAAACCCCATAGAGTGACTAATAACGATTAAAACATACTTATATTTCCAAATGAAATAAACGAAACAGAGTGAAGATGAGTGTCCATCAAAAACAATAACATAGTACTCAAATTTATTCATAATTAACTTTTTCAAAGCACCACAAAGATATGTACACCTAATTTCTACACAAGATTTCTGTTTTTTTCTGCCCATCACATCTAAGGTCAATTTTTAAAAAGTGCATTGGGTAGGTTGGCAGGAGAGGGGGAGTTTAAAGTCAAAATAACATCAAATGCAGGAAATCTCCAATGTATTAATGAGTTATGTTCTAATTTGTTGCTATAAAACTGAGTGTTTAGAATTTGGAGTTTCTTCTTCACTGCAGTAGCTCTCTCTAGGACTGCCATCCCAGCACTCCTGTCTCCTGGGAATGTTCACCTTGCTCCATGGCTCTTGAAGAGCTGCCATGTTTCCATATGACCTTGTCCAGTCAGATGACCCCAGACAGATACTTGGCCCCAAGGACAGACATCTGACCCGGAATTCTTCTATTCAGAACTGGAAATACATTAAAGCCAATCTTTGTTTGTGGGATGAAGATGTAAGGTATAATTCCAGGGGTGCAGCTGTAGTTTCCCATAGTCTTCCATGGTAAGATGAAGCAAACCCACAAAGAGGAGAGAAGAGAAAAGAAGCAATACCTGGTACCATTTGCATCCCCTGTTCCAGCTGTTTCTAAGGTCCAGCTCTACCTCTGCCCTTCTTATCTGGTAATCAACCATCCAGCAATATCATGAGTTAATTTATTTTGTTTACTTAGGCTAGGGCAAGCTGGGTATCTGTCACTTGCAACCCAAAGAGTTCTTTCTGACCAGTCTTGGTGGTACACACAGAAAATGGTACCTACCTATGGGGATGGGTTCCCAGGGAAACCCAGAGAAGTTTATCTAACAACACTAGTTCTAGTGCTACGAAAACCCTGAACCCTCAGTTTGGTGTGAAGCTCTCCTTATCAAAATATCACTAAGTTCCACATTCTTCTAACTTTCTCCCTCAACCCACACATGCTTACCTAGAACGAGATTGGCAGTGAGGTGAAAGAAAGCTTGGTGAAAAAGTACTTGAGACTATCTGTGAGAGGAAAGACTACAGCAGCATTACAACAAGGAGGGGGCTCTGGTGGCTCCCATGTCCCAATTAGGAGAGGTTCAGAAGAGTAGGGGGTTGGCTTGAGGCAGAGTACTCACTCACATACAGCAATGATCTTTCCTAATCCAGTGTGCCCCCATGGGGAGATGCTTGCTTTGTGTATTCTGCCTCACCAGGGTGCATCTTGCATGCAAAACTGTTTTATTTTTGTAAATGCCAGTTGAGCAAACCTTCAATGAAAGGTCATGGCACAACAGTTCTGTAGCCATTGGTTTTCAGAAAAAGCACTTGATTAAAATTTCATAAAAGAGAATAGCAATGAAAGGAAAATGTAGTTAAGGCAAAAGGAGGAGACTCTCCTGGATTTTGTCTTGAAAAATAGAAAATAAGGTGCTTCGCCCTCAGAACTACTACATTCAAAAGCATTTGTAGGTACTGTGCGTATGTTGAGGAATAAGAACGTAGGACTAGAATAAAAATAACCATGGTGTAGGATCTACCATTATAGAGCACAGACAAGAATGAAAGGGTGGTTAAACCAAATGAATGTGAATAGCATTGTCCTTTTTACCCAACATAAACTAGCAATTAAAAAGATATTTTTAAAAGACTCATAATAAACCATGAAGGGTGACTCAGACTCAGAAAGAGATGCAGTATATTGCGACTAAATTCTGAGCATTTAAAGAATATTTGCTTCAGAGGGAAAGCTGTAGAAAGTGATACCAAAACTTTTACGCAATTTTACTTTATTCTTATTATGACAATAGTATAGGTTTATTATGGAAAATGTAGAAGTAGCAAAGAGGATAAAAACAACAAATAATTCACCTAGTAATAAATATTTTGTGTTGCATGGTGACTATCTTTTCAGTCTCTTTTCAATAAATATAGACACATATTTTTTAACCAGAGGGAATTCCAGTGCATGCTACTTTTTTAAAAACTTACATATAATAAGATTATATTTTCAAATATTACCGTTTGTACTTTTCTGTCTTGAACCCCCTTTAAAATAACCTAATAACTTTTGCTCTGATAAAGCAGAGACATGCACATTTCCCTTGGGAAGAATGAGGACTGTTTCACCAAAAATGTGAAGAAAAACAAAGCATTGCTGATTAACTTCTGACTGACAAAATGAAATCTTTGAGTCCCAAGTGAGGTATTTTTCTCAAAATCAGGCCTTGTTGAAAAATAAGTGGTCTTCTAAATTCCTTAAGCTTCTATCAACAATGAGAACCAGAAGCTCCCAGACACACCACAGGGAGGGTGACTTTATAATTTATCTTCTGAAGAAGGGCACTTTAGAAAGTGAAAGAGGGGCTTTTGATAAGTATCGGGCCAAGAGGAATAAACTACCCCAGGCAAACCAGGGTGTACACTCACCCTCTCTATAGAGCATTTAGATGGAAGCTGGCTTGAGGGTCACTGGGCCAGCTGCAGGCCACCTTGTTGAGGGACGATGTGTCCCTAGCACTGTGGCTGTGGGGTGACCAGCCTAAGTCAGGGGCTGAGCGGGGGACGACCTTGACGCAGGGATCTGCAGTACCCTCAAGAACCAAAGTGGAACTGAGTCTGTAAGTGGAGACACGAGTCGTCAACAAACCAACGGGATTAGACACCAATGCACCAGCAGCAGGCCCAGCCGTTGGGCCAGGATGAGGTGGGCAAGAACAAGGACTCACACAGAGATCTAGAGGCCTCCTTCCCCCACCCCCGTCAAAATACCACATAACCTCAGTCCCCCCGTACACATGCAGATGGCACTCGGGGAAGGAGAAGGTGGAAGAGGAAGGCCTCAGAAAGAGTAAGCGCTGTTCTGAAAGAGACTATTTTAACCTAAAACAAGCTATTTAAACTCAAAGAGGCAGAGATAAGCCTTAATTGGCATGTTTGAATTTTTTTCTAGTAACCAACAGTTGAAAAGTTATGAGGATCAGTTTTAGGAAATAAATTTTATATATGCATCTGAGTTATATGAAAATTTTTAATCCTGCTACCCACTAGCTAGTGAATACATTTCCATGTCCTTAGTCTACTGTTACATCATCTTAAATGCCCACATGATATTATAATTTGGAATTTTTTAAAGTGTGAGTTAAAAATATCTCTTTAAAGTGTGAGTATCATTTGTCCCTACATTAACTCAAAATCTCCTCTCAGTCCCTGTTGGTAAATCATGCACTGCAAATAGGAACAGTACAAGTTTAGCTCTCATTTTAAAATTCTATATCATTTTAACAGAAGTCTAATGGGTTGTACCCTTCCAAGCTCACTTAGACAGAGTTGACCAAACATGCTTCCACGCTGTCCTGTTGCACTGGGATCATGGCTGCAAAAGTCAGCCCAGATTTTATCATGGATTTGTGCCATGCTGTAGTCTTTTACCTTAGGGCCTCATTAACATATAAATAAAGGGTCCCAGCCTGCACTGTCTTTTGGGTTTTTGTCTGTGTTCTTTCTACCTGCTCATTTGTTCACTTATTTGATAAACAGTAATTACGCACCTACTATGTTCTTAACCTTTGTCCCAAGGCTTGCCCTCTTCCTTTCTCACTATTGGCCAAAAAAGCCCCCTTAAAGTTTCTTCCCTCCCTCCCCTCTTCAAATTCTATGCTGTGTGCCTGGAAACCACATAACCAGACTTGTTTTAAATGTGCACAAAATGAGAGTTAATAAGCTTTCAATTCAGGGCCTTGAGCCTATGTTAAAAGTAGAAGAATGAAGGCTTGATGGAAGGGAAACCGTTGTGAATTTCAGCAAAGGGGCAGTGTACAGCACGTGGTTACTAAGGGTTTTATTTTTTTCTTTGCATTTTTATCCTAGTTCTTGAACGTGTGTTGGAGATGTAAGGAGATGGGATTGCTGGCTAGGAAAGAGCTACATAACTGTAGCTTGGTCCTCAGAGATATGACTGACTCTAAATCCTTTGAGGTTAAAAATTAAACCCAAGAAAATCTTAATACAGGAAGAATGATACAGCAAATTAGAAAATTCAGACATTCTGTTTTCTATTTAAGTACACTAATGATATTCTGGTGCTTTGGAACTGGTTTCTCCTCTGACTGTGGCGTACCTTAAATACACATGAACTCCCTGTCCAAACAGCATAATAGGGTGGAAATCTGAAGAACTTCATGGAAAGATTAGGTTTTTTCTTTAATTCTAATTCTAATTTATTACTCCTGCCCAAATGATTTTGTGTGAAAATCTTTAAAACCTTAGAGTTTCCTACCCCACAATTATCACTATATTTTATTTTTTCCCTTTTTTCCTTTTATCTTTCTGGCTTCTTCCTATGGCAGGGGTGAGGGGTGGAGGAGGTGGGGAGTAAAACTCCCAGGCTCTTTAATTTGGGGCTTAGGCAGGAAAAGAAAAGTAATTAAAATCACAAACACATAAAATTAACCTGAGTCCTTAAAACTAAGTGTCACCATAGAGACCAGAGCAGAAACTGTCTCCATGGAGATCCATATGAATTTTTTTTTTTTGCTTTAAATTATTATCATTTGTTACCAGATGTCAATTTGACCAAGAAAAGATGAGAATGAATGAATGAATATAAGAATTAACCTCACATAAGAGAATTTATTAAGAGCAAGTCTAAATTGTTCTGGTTCTTAGTATTCCATTATCCTAGTGAGGGGGAAGATATCTTAAGAAAAAAATCTCCCCTCAACTCAGAATTTCTAATGAAATCATCTTATCATATGGCTCCATAAATGCTACAGAGATGAGTAGGGAAAGACAATTTCTACCAAAGGCATCTCTCACTCAGAAGCATCAAGGTGTGATGAGGGTGACATGCCACTCTAGCTTCAAGGAAGAGATGGCTGTCTGGCAATGTCCTATCCCAGTAATGGACCAGAGATATCCCCTAACAACCATTCTGGTATATTACTTTATCATGTCTACTATACACAACTGTTTTTAATATGAGTAGTGAGGTCAAGCAGACTTGTATCATGTGCCAGATAAAAAGAAACCCTGGAAAAATTCAAACTTTTGAACTATATGATCAGAGGTAAATCAGAATTTCTCTCAGTTACAGATTTTATTTTGTACCTATAGGTACAGTCACTTAATTGATCAAATATTCAATTGAGGAGCCACACAGATGGTATATTTATAGATATTAATATATATAAATATTCAATTAAATAAGAAATCACTAATAAAAGATATTAAAATTGGATGAAAATTTTAATGTATCCTAAAACAAGTCAACAGAAAACTAACAATTATGACCAAAATGCATAAAAACAAAAGTCAATGATATCATTCATTTAGACATTTATACAATCTGAATTTTATGCAGCTTTTTAGATCAGAGATCTTGGTGACGGGTTGAGTATGGAAGAAAAATAAGGAGGCCAGCTTGGGAGTCAGCTCAGAAAATGCTAGTGTTTCTACATTTCACAGCTGATTCTTGTTATTTTTATGTTTTATAAATTTGCCACAAACATTCAATTAACAAATACTAATTCATTGCTCCTAGAGGAAATACAGGGTTATGTTCCCATGAGTCTCTGGTCACAAAATTTTTGTCAACCAATCAATATATAACATTCTTTTATATTTGTTTCTGTTTAGAGACATATTATTTAATACACATTGTTACATCATTAACATTGAGCTCACTGCCAATGGCATTATGATTTATACCTGAATGAAGCTTTTCTAACACATGTATTTTCTCTGTAAGGCATGTCACAACCTTCTTGCACTTGGCATGATGCTTGGGGGCCATTTAAACAATAATATCATCAATAAAAAGCACAAAAATGCAAACACCACAGCATTAAATAGACCATGAAAAGGACGCTTGTTTATGGTATGAGAGCTGAAACAAAAAGGCAGAGTGTCACTTTGACCTCAGTTGGGAATGTGCACTTTGGGCAACTCAAATTTTTTTGCCCTTTTTGCTGCTCTGCACAAGTCTGTAAATGACCACAAAAGTGCCTCACATATCGATTCTGAGTTACAAATAAATTTTAGCAAGTAGCTGAATTTACAAATTCAGAATCCACAAATAATGAGGGTCAACTGTATTTGTCAACTATAGAGAACTATTTCTATTTCCTGTGGTGCTGCTTCTTACTATTCCACTGCCTGTTCTCTTTTGTCCACCTCTGGAGCACCTATTCTTAGTTCAAAATCCCACTCAGGAAACCACACACACACACACACACACACTAACCACCTCACCTCCTGTTACCTTTGCTTCTTATAATCATCTCTATTTTGCACAAATCAGATTATACTGAATTTATTGACATTATTATTCTCCTCTACTGGCCTTTGGAATTCCTTGATGTCAATGACCATGTCCTAATACACACAGATAACTTCTACTGTGCTTACTATTGCCAGGCTATATGTTAAAGGGTGATTCACATACTATATCTCATTTAATTTTACAATAATCCTATCATCCCCATTTTACAGTTTCAGAAACAGAGACACAGAGCAATCAAGTCACTTGCCACAGCACACAGCAGCAGACTCGGTGTTCAGACCTAGAGCCCAAGCATTTAACCACTATGTTGTACTATACAAATAGTATTAGCTACCAGATATTATTGACCACATACCACTTTCTAGGAATCATGCTAAATGCTTTACACAAATTGCCTCATCAAAGCTGTTTTTTTTTTTTTCTCTGTGTCCCGAACATGTAGCAAAGTGCATGAGACAAAAATGTTTGTTGGGTTGAATCTGAGTCTTCCTGCTCCCAAACCTTCCTTCTAAAACCAGTGGCATGAGAACCCCCTACATTTTCAGCTATGGCTGTAGTGACTTACAGGGTTCCACTGCCCTTTTCTCCTCACCAGCTCCCTCACCTCCTCATTTGTGTTCTTCTGTGGTTTTGCTATTGATGTCTATGATGTTCACAAGGCACTTTTCAAAGCAATGGTAGTGCAGAAGAGAGCAGATGCACTGCCCTTTGCAAAGGGTTTGTGTCCTTAACAATAATTTCTAGTGGTGATTTATATTATGACACAAATCCCTGTGGAGTAACAGAACCATAGAAGAGCTAAGTGGTTTTTTTTGCTTGAGGGCCATGAGCTAAAAGAGGATTTTCCATTTCCCAGCGTAGCTTTGCATTCCAAATCTATGTAACTTCTCTCACTGAGTTCAAAGTAGATTAAGTCTGTTTTAGAGAAGTTAAAGTAGGAAAGTAAGCTTGTGAGGAAGTGGAGAATAGGCTTTAGAAAGTTTGCAAGACAGAAACTGCAGGTCTCACAGACATTATTACATGTATAAATGGGACCAAGTAGGGCTTAGCCTTAGGTCTAGAGTCAAAATCATTCATTTGTCTTCAAAAGCAAAAGTATAACAAGATTTGTGACTTCCTTTCATTTCTTTCTTTCTTCCCACTTCCCTCAAATATTCCAAATACTCCAAAAGTATTTATTGTGAACTGTATAGCCAGGAAAGTTACCCCAAAGGAAAGAATTCTAGTTGCTCTAAAAGTCTCCGCTTTTCTCCCAGTTATATGTCATGGTGTCACTATTGGTCACTGTGATATTTAATAAAAGAAGACAGTATCTAAGTGAATTGCAAACCCAAGACCTAAAGTACAGGAAGTAAACCAAATGATTCTTGGGGCCAGGCAAGAACTGTGAGTAAAGTTACTCTAGGGAGAACAGGACCCATGTTAAGGAGCAGCCAGTGCTCAGCTCTGGTACATTCATAGCTATCAGAAAGAATAAAATCCTCTCTTTCTAAGCCTTTCGACTTTTGAAGAGAAGACACAAACCTGGATTTTTATGTAAATCTCCTAGTTTTAAATGTGGCCAACTAATTAAAAAGTGTAAACACAGCACACACCAAACTATGTCTGTGGTCCTTACCATGTGGGAGATGCCAGTTTGCATCCTAGTGAGTAGCCTAGGGGATATTTAGGGACCTCATTCAAATCACTCGGTGTGCACCCCTCCCCCAAGAAACGGCAACTCTGAAAGCTGGTCCTCTGAGCAGACATCTCCCTTCTGCTATGCCCCTGGCCTCCGGATTCCTTTTATGAAGTACTTGTCTCGAGAGGAGACCTGATTTCCAGGCCTCTGGAAACACCCCCCAACTGCTTTCCCTGCGTGGACGATCTGAAACCTCAGGTGGCCGGGGACTTTGCTGTGGCAGGTCCCTGTGCGTGTTAGGGAGCTGCTCCTGGAGGGCTCTCCTATAGCCTCCTGGTTGCTCCAATTCTCACTCCCACCCTCTCCATCTCCTTCCATATTCTCTGTTTCCCTTCCTTTTCTTTTCTCTCTTCTCCCCCATCCCGCTTCTCTCTCGTCTCATCTTTTTCTTTGTCACCTCTTTCTTCTCTTTTCCTTTCTTTCTCTACTCTTCTTCCCCTCTTTTCTCATTCTCCTCTTCTGTTTCCTCTCTCCTCTCCACTCCTGTCCCCTTTCTAGTACTATCCTTTCCTTTCCTTGTCCCATCCCTTCCCCCCACCCCTCTCCCCTAGCACCTGGGAAGTGAGGAGAGCTCGCTCACCAGGAATACACCAACACCGGCCTCGAGTATTTCTTGTGATGGGAGCGGAGGGTCAGGGAGCCCTTGCGCTCCAGCAAGTCCGTCGGTCCAAGCTCCAAGCAGTATTGGTTACTCTCGCACCACTTCTGGTAGGAGCCTTCAAAGTTCTCCATGGCCGCCCTCGAGGGACAGACCTCAAAGGATTTCCCTCTGCACCTGTCCTGCGCCCGAGGGACTCTTTAAGTACCAAGATTCGGCGTCCCTCATCTCCTAAGCAACCTGAGGCGGAGTTCGCGAAGAGGGTGTGGTCAATGGAGGGGCGGAGCCCTCCGACCTATCAGCCCTGGTTTCCAGACGGTGCAGTTACTGATCGAAAACTACATTTCCCAGAATGCAATGAGGGCGGGCTGCAGAGCTGAATCCTGCGAGCTGTGGTCTCACCTGTCCACCAGGCTTTACAGAAGGAAAGGTGCTTCTTTCATTTTTGACTTTCCAAGAAAAGAGTATTTAACACATCAGAATTCTCCTCCCCAACCTCAGTTGAGTACCTAAAGGGCACGAACGGACTTATTGCTGTCACTCTTACCCACTTACTAAGCATAGTGCTCAGTACCTGGCATCTTTTCAGAATGTTGAATGAATGTGTGAATGTTGTGGTTGATTGCCTTACATTTACCGGGGCTTCCATAAATTCCAGAAGTGTCTTACTTTAAGAAGACTGCATGTACTCAAATATTCAAACTTAAAAACAGGCAAATTAAGAGATAATTCACATTACATATAGATTCTCTAGTTTACGAAAGATTTATTATAGTGCTCCTGTAAATAGTGAGATGCTCTTCTGGGTCAGATTTCCCAAATTTGATTACACACAGCGACTAAATGCTTTTCTGTGGCCTGTGGTGCAGTGTGGGTGCCTGTGGTATGCTAAGCTCCCTATTTTACTGAAAGCCACAGTTAAACCATGTTATTTAAAACCAAATAAATAATCCACTGTCACCAGCTAAGTGCTAATAGAGTACTGACTGCTATTTTAGCCCCTTTCTTCTTGAAGAAATGAAAGAAAAATCTAAATTAACTTTAAAAGGGTAAATAACATCCATGTCAAGCTCAATTCTGCCCATTCAAAGTATAGCATATTGCTGTTACTCTAGAAATATTATCATCATTACTATCGTCTGTTTGTGTGTTTATTTTACATATGCTTAAAGTGGTGGTAACATAATATATGTGCAACTAATAATGTCAGGTCTCTGCAGACGATTTGACTCAAAGATGGAAGCTGCCTAGAGCCAAGCTCCTTCCATAGAGCAGAGATTTAAAAGCTTTTCAGTATATTAAGTAGCTGTAATTTAAGAAATCAAGCAAAAACAAACATAGCTTGTTATTTTAGAGTTCCTTAAGCCAAGCTGATGGCCTATTTGAGTTTGTGAATATGCTTTTTGTTACGCTTGCTTTCTTTTTTGTACCAACTTTATAAGCTTTATTGTCTTCTGTGTCTACGAAATACTTTTCAACATCCTTCTTCTAGGATTTAGGAGATTAATTCTCTGATATCCTAAAGTTCAAATGCATTCCATTCTCTTTATATACACCAGTACATTCTGTAGAATTTTGGGCTTCTTAATTCTTTATTGATAAAATAGGAATAGAACAGCACTTACTACAGAGGATTTTTGTGAGAATTATGTAAGATAATAAATACATTGAAAACAGGTAGAACAGTGCCTCATAGATGCTCAGCTCTCAATTAAATTCAACTATTGCTGTTGTTATTATTATATCCCGACTTTGTTTTTATCATTTGGAAAAAGTATCCTAAGATGTAGTTATTTATATGGAGTTTCCTAAGTATACTAACTGTTTTTCAAGCTTTCTCTGTTTACAAGCTCTTTTTAATGAATATCTTTTTAAATCATATTTTAATATGAAATTTAATAGTCTGGATCAGAAAAATGTTGGCAAGATATTTGGATATATTACCAGTGATAAGAGTAATTTTGCATACCTATACAATCCTTTCTTCTCAAGACTATAAATAAGCCTTATGCCTTATAAATGTGAAATCATTAATCCTCAACATACTTGAGTTATTCTTATTTTCCTCAAACTTCATCAAATAAATGAAGTGTAGGACTTAAAGCAATGCCTTCTATTTACATTAATCTCTTCACACCATAATATCCTCAGTGTAAGAAAATGAGAGCTCAGGTGGATGAAACAGGACTGTTCTGTAGGATAAGTTCAGGCAGACCAACTTGGGAAGTAGGAATCCCATCATATCAGCCTATTCTAAGACATTTTTTTATTAGATCCCTGAAGAGGTTGCCAAGAAGAACTGAGCAGGACAGCAGATCTAAAACAGATGTATATCAATCAGATGTAAACCAACCAGATGTAAGCGCCTATGGGGGCAATCCTCTTCACCATCTCCCTGCCCTTTCTGTGTTAATGATCTCTGCTTATTTCCCAGAAAAGCCCTGGCTCGGGACTTTCTAAAGTCCCCAACAGCATGTTCTCCCCCACTGTTAAAATCACTTCTATCAAATGTCTTTCAGTTAAGCTGAGAGACAAGAATTCTAAATTACTTAAGAAAATTAATTTGTATTATCTCTATGTCAAATCCAGTTGAAATATATTAAAAACTTGCATTTAAATTGTACAGAACTCAGAAGTTAAAAAATAAGCAGTGATGTCCTAATCAAGGATTTCGTAGTATTTTTTTTTAGTTCTCCAGGAATAGGGACCTTCTGTCACCCATCATATATACATCTATGGTTCCCCTTTTGAATATTATATATAAAGAAATTGGAGTCCACCTGCTGGGTCAAGATGAGTAAGAGGTTCTTACTCAGTCTGTTCTTCCCAACCCCCGTCTTCTTTCCCTTCTCTCCCTTCTTCTTTTGCCTTTTCCCACTTTTCCCCTTATCCCATCCTCTTCCGTGCCCTATTCCTTCTTTTCTTCTACCCTCTGCTATTTCTCTCTCTCCTCCTCCTCCTGTCTCTCCTTCTATTTCCCTCTCCTCTTCTTACTCCTTTGAGCAGTAGGATGGATTTGGAGTCAGAATCTATTGCTGAGCACTCAGGAGAATCTGGTACAATTCAAAGTTATATGAAAGAGAAATAATCCGACCTAGAAACGAAGGCCAAAATGTATATGAATAAGTTCATGTCTAACAACCTAGGAACTCTCAAAGGAGTCAATCTTGTTTCCTTTCCTTTAACTATTCATAACTAGCAACAGTCTTTTTGAGAAGGATTTTAATCTTGAGGATGATTCCTCTGTGCTTCTAATTTGGACTGTGAACCACTTAGGCATCCACTTGCTCTCAAACCATTATCACTAACTAGTATTGATTAAGTACTGACATGCAGCAGGCATTAATTCTGGAATTCCTACTATCAGCATGGGGGATTAATTTATTAAATATTCAATGTATAGTATTCTATAATTTAGCATCTCCTTTATTTTAATATCTAATCCCCCCAATAAGTGAAATTTCTTGGCAGAGTTGTCCATAATTATTATGATAAATTTTAATGTTCAGGATTAGGTAATGACATGCTTTAACATAAAGGTAGATTAGGGACTTTTTAAATATCCTACAAATTGGATATCCTTAATTATTCAAAGACTGAATATCCATTTTCATAAAATGATTTCTTCCTTTCCTCCCCAGTGCTGCTTTGGTTTCTGGAACTTTCATTGTGTATTAGCAGCAAAAATGAGATAATTTAGCTACCAGCTAACAGTTTTCATGAAGGGGTGGTGCTTGAAATTAAGTTCAATATTGTCATGACTTTCTCTGTTCCTCATAATCTTTAATCTAGATGAAAGAATCTCTCCTCTTGGGAAAGAAGCTCAGAGAACAGGTGGAGATGGGCTTCTTTATTTTCTGGTGGCAGTGGACATTTTCCCATGTCCCCAACAAGCCCTGCTACCAGCTACATGATGAGCAGGCTGGTTAGAAACTGACCGAGAGGCTTCCCCCTGAGGGTCAGGTGTGTGCAGGCAGTATCTGGTCATGGAGTCAGCCAAGCACACGGCCTAGGATGCCTGGTTACCAGTTTGGGGGCAGGAGTGGAGGCTCAGGGAAAAAGCTGGAAAACTTCTTGACCTTGTCCAAAAAGAGAAAGAAGTATAGATAGAAATAAAAGTCTTCTTGCTTTAAGGATTGGATTTGAAGTAGTCATCTAATTGCTTTAATATTAATTAGGTCCAGAGATTTTCTAAGTAAAACAATAATTTCCAATTAAAGTTTTTCTAACAATAGTGGCTCAGTATTTTTTTTTTTTTTTTGAGATGGAGTCTTGCTATGTTGCCCAGGCTAGACTCAAACTCCTGGGCTCAGTAGATCCTCCCACCTCAGCCACCCAAGTAGCTAGGACTACAGGCTGGCGTCACTGTGCCCAGCATTCAGCTCATATACTCCTGATGACAGAAAACTGAGTCAAGCCATTTAGGACAAAGAATTTTTGGACTCATGTAACTGAAAATTGCTTCAGTTCAGATGTGACCCCAACAGGGGTATGTCTGGTTTAAGCACATCTGAATCCCAGGGCTGGTGATGTCTTTGGAGTGCTGTTTCTCTGTTTCTTGGTTCTGCTTTCCTTCTTGGGTTAACTTTTTCTCAAACAAGCCCTCCCAAAGACGGCCACTGACTTACATTGTTCCCTAACTCCCCCACAACATAAAGTGTTCCTCTTCCCTCTAGCGCCAACAAAAGTCCTGGTCACTGAGGGACCTGACTTGACCCATGTGAGCTATTCTGAAACTATCGCTAGGGCAGGCATGGAGGTAAGGTGTTACTTTCCCCAGCTTGGCCTCTGTTATGGGCTCCCTTTCAGGGAGGATGTCCACCACTTATGAACAATCTGTAGTGAAAGTATGGGATTAAAGGGAAAAATAGGTTGCTATTTCCAAAAGAAGGGGAAAGCAGGCCTGATAGACAAAAACAACAGATACCCACTGTAGATAGTAATAGTAAGACATTCCATCCATATATCACTTTATAGACTACTTTTACATATACAGCTGGTCCTTGAATAGCATCGTTTGGTTATAATGGTGATGAGAAAAAAAATCGATTCCCAGCAGGGACACTCTCTGTGTGGGTTCTGCATGTTCTCCCCATGTCTGCATGGATTTCCTCTGGGTACTCCGGTTTCCTCCCACCTACCCAAGACCTAAACATTTGGTAATCGGGATGTCTACACAGTTCCAGTCTGAGTGAGTGTGGGGGGGTGTGAGTGCGCCCTGCGATGGGGTTGCTGCCTTGTATCCTGAGTGGCCGTGACAGTCTTTGGCCACTGACCCTGTACTGAAATAAGTGGGTTGGAAAACGAGTGAATGAATGAATGAAGACAAATTATTGTAAAACAAAAATTCATAATGTATATGATAATATTAATGCAAATGCACAGCAATAAACTATGCAGTACGAAAGTGCTCAGTGAGCCCACCATGATTGTGACTGTTTGCTTTTGAACTGCGTGGTGGGAGGAGGTGAATCTTACGATTTTCACTTTGCAAATATTTATTCCTTAATGTTAACCCACAATCACTACAATTGTCATCACTCAACAATTCACCAAAAATTGGGTAAATAATTATCTTACTTGTTTTTATTAGTCTTTCTTAAATGTATGTGTAGCTCAGATTTATTTCAATGTTTAATATTAAAAGTGTTTGTGGTCTTTACTTAGATGTCTTTATTTTTTTAGCAGAAATATGCCGTAGGAACTTAATTCTTGTTTGTATCAATTAGCTTTTGGTGGAACTGGTTTCGTTCCATGTCGTTTTAGTTAAATTTAGTGTCAATTATGGTAAGTAAGGACTTACTGCTCTTTTACTTGGCCCCACAAAATTATGAGGGGTATTGTATTAGTCAGAGTTCTTCAGAACCAGAAGGATATATAGGCCAAGTGCAGTGGCTCATGCCTGTAGTCCTAGCTTTCTGGGAGGCTGAGGTGAGAGGATAGTTGCAACTCAGGGGTTCGACACCAGCCTGAGCAAGAGCAAGACCTCGTCTCTATATCCTAGAAAAAAAAATACAAAAAAAAAAAAAAAAAAAAGACAGAAGTATATGTAGAAATATATAAGAGGAAATTTATAATGGGAATTATCTCATGTGATTATGGAGGCTGAGATTATCTGCCATTGGAAGCTGAAGAACCAGGAAAGCTAGTGGTATAATTTAGTTCAAATCTGAAGGCCTGGGAACCAGGGTAGCCTCTGGTGTAACTCAGAATTTGTAGACCCCAAAACCAGGAACTCTAATGTCTGAAGGCAAAAGAGGATGGATGTCCTAGCTCAAGAAGAGTGAGAGTTTTGGTTCTATTCAGGCCATCAACAGATTGGATGATGCCAGTCAACAACAATGAGAGCAGATCTTCTTTACGCAGTCTACTGATTCAAATGCTATTTTATTCCAGAAACACCCTCACAGACACACCTAGAAATAATGTTTTACCAACTATCTGGGTATCCCTTAACCCAGTCAAGTTGACACATAAAATTACCCATCATAGATATACAGTGGACTCTTGAACAACACAGATTTGAACTGTGCAGGTCCACTTTATAAGCAGATATTTTTCAATAAAAGTTACACCAAGTGTGCCCACGTCTCCTGTCTCCCCTTCTACCTCCTCCACTCTCACACCTCTGTCACTCCTGAGACAGCAAGACCAACCCCTCTTCTTCCTCCTCCTCCTCCTCAGCCTATTCAAGATGTCAAGGATGAAGACCTTTACATGATCCACTTCCACTTAATGAATAGTAAATAAATTTCCTCTTCCTTATGGTTTTCTTAATAATATTTTCTTGTCTCTAGCTAACTTTATTGAAAGAATACAATATATCACAAATATAACATACAAGACAGGTGTTAAATGTTTATGTTATCAGTAAGGTTCCAGCCAACAGTAGGCTATTAGCAGTTAAGTTTTAGGGGAATCACAAGTTATATGTGGATATTCAACTGTGTGGGGGCAGGGGGGGTCAGTGCCCTTAAGCTTGCGTTGTTCAAGGGTCAACTGTATATGGTCATTTCTATTTCTAAGATGAGTAAACTGAATCACCTCTATTAAGAAAGAAAGCCTTCAAGTTGTACTATAAAGCAATACTAATCAAATCAGCCTGGTATTAGCATAAGAACAGAAGCATTGATCTTTGGAACAAGACTGAGATTCCAGAGACGAAACCATCTGCATACAGTAACCTAATCTTTGATAAACCAGACAAAAACATACATTGGGGAAAAGAATCTCTTTTCAATAAATGGTGCTGGGAAAACTGGATAGCTACATGCAGAAAAATGAAACTGGATCCCTACCTCTCACATCTCACAAAAATACACTCAAGATGGTTAACAGACCTAAACCTAAGGCATGAAACCCTTAGAATCTTAGAAGAAGATGTTGGGAAGACCCCTTCAGACATCGGTCTAGGCAAAGAATTCTTGAAGAAGACACCCAAAGCAATTTCAGCAGCAACAAAAATAAACCAATGGGATCTGATCAAATTAAAAAGCTTCTGCACAGCCAAGGAAACTGTCACTGGAGCAAATAGACAACCTACAGAATGGGAGAAAATATTTGCTCTCTATACCTCTGACAAAGGTCTCATATCAAGAATCTACCTAGAACTCAAAAGAATTAACAAGAAAAAATCAAACAACCTCAGTTATAAATGGGGAAAGGAGATGAACAGAAACTTCTCCAAAGAAGACAGAATAATGGCCAGCAGACATATAAAAAAATGTTCAACATCTCTAATCATAAGAGAAATGCAAATCAAAACCACAATGAGATACCACCTAACCCCAGTGAGACTGGCCTCTATCAAAAAATCCCAAAACAACAAATGCTGGTGAGGATGTGGAGAGACAGGGACACTCTTACACTGCTGGTGGGACTGCAAATTGGTGCAACCTTTGTGGAAAAGAATTTGGAGATTCCTCAAAGAGCTAAAAATAGAATTACCATTCGATCCAGCAATAGCATTATTAGGCATCTACCCAAAAGAGCA